>CM042541.1:22772500-22830000 GCA_023630585.1 Cranoglanis bouderius
TACAGTGCATTGTTGAATATTCAGATTAAGGTCATTCACATAATTTGTATGTACATACATTTGACCTTCAGCACTATGTGGATCCACTATGGATGACTGTATTATATTTGTTGATATCATGAAGCAGTGGTTCTCACAATGATTTGCCTGGGTCCATGAAGAATAACCAGGAGATCCATGAATATTTTTTAGCTTGTTATCAAAGTTCTATTTTTATATTAGATTTTTTTTTACTGGGTTTTTATAGTTATTGACCAGTTGACTGGTCACGTGAACTGAATGGGTTTAACCAAATGCCAATAACTCAAAGACAAATAGGCCTACAAATAATGTCAACTATGGCCTAATGTGTTCTGTAGCTGGACATTTTAGGAATAAGAAAGCTCTAGAGCGCTAATTAGTAGCCAGAATATTACTGTGGCTCTGAATCCTGACCCGATGCCAAAGCCATCTGTGGCCAGGAGCCAAGGGGGCAAAATTGGCCATGCTGTCTGTGTAGGACGGATGGCATTACTATCCCCTGTCAATCACAGTAAAACTAGCCAATAGTGGGCATCTGTGAGAACATGTATGTGTAAGAGGGTAGATAGTGCTTTCTCTGAGTGTGTTACACTGCCCTGTGATGCAGCGCGAGCAGCTGTTCAAAAAGACGCAGTTGGCTTACTTCACATGTCTCAATGGAAGCACATGTTAGCCTTCACACTTTAATTTTGGTAGCTGTCGTTAATAGGTTAATAGGGCTGGTGAGTGAGCACTGACAGATGACCAAATTGGGGAGAAAATTGGAAATATATACATATATTTTAAAAATGTGTTCATGTTTTTGTCACAGTTGTTTTGAGCTTTTAGGATTTTCTTTTTGCAGAATGTGCTTAGAGTGTAGGAAGGCCCGGTCCCGTGTGGCAGCTCAAAGCAGACGGGAGAAAGAAAGCCAGCTGTTAAGAGAGTTAGCAGCCCTGCTGCCCCTGGCCCCGTATGAGGCAGATCAGCTGGATAAAGCCTCTGTCATTAGAGTTACAATCTCCTACCTGCACCTCAGAGCTCTATTGGACATTCCTGACTCCACTGCAGTAGGAGCTATGATGCATTCTGCCTCAGCAAGTCAGGGTAAGTTTAGAGAAACTGTTGTTTGGGCAAATAACAGCGCTGAAGAAGTCAGAACTTCACAGTGGCAAGTGTTTTGCAGGGGAGCTGCCAGAATCAATTGAGGAGTGGTTCCTAGATACACTTGAAGGATTCCTGCTCTTACTTTCCTTGTGTGGCAAGATTATCTTCATCACAAAGGATGTCGTCTCTCATATAGGAATCAAACAGGTAAAATAAGCTTTATTGGAACACCTGTTTTCTTGCACATTCATGCACTTATCCAATCAGCCAATCATGTGATGGTAGTGCAATGCATAAAATCACGCAGATACGGGTCAAAAGCTTCAGCTTCATGTTCACATGAAATATCAGAATGAGGTACACAATTTGATCACAGTGACTTTGACCATGTCTTTAACAGGAATCTCTGGCTACAGTGGGCACAGGCTCACCAAAACGTGACAGTTGAAGATTTGTAAAAACTTGCCTGGTCATTTTCCAATCTTCAGCTGACCAATTTCGGTGAGCCTGTGCCCACTGTAGCCTCAGATTCATGTTCTTGGCCGACAGGAGTGGAACCCACTGTGGTCTTCTGTGGATTTAGGTTTGAGGTGTTCTGAGATGCTTTTCTGCTCACCACACTTGTAAAGAGTGGTTGTTTAATTTACTATAGCCTTTCTGTCAGCTCAAACCAGACTGGCCACTCTCCTCTGACCTCCCTCATCAAAAATACATTTTTGCCCGCAGAATCCTCAGCCTAACAATGAATTACAAACCCAGTCACATGATCCACTACATTGTTCTAGTTCCCTCAGATGTCTAATCACAACCACCTCATTCCCGGTTAGCACATGCCTGAATTCTGCATAGCCTGGGGTAACCAGTCTGCTGATCGCCTTTTACATTACCTCTATACCCTGTCCATTAGACCACCATAGGACCACCACTGAACAGATTATTTGTGGACCATTCTCAGCAGAGCAATCACATGGATATAGTAGTACTGATAAAATACAGGCCAGCCTATCACAGGGCACAATCGCACACACATTCACACACTACGGACAATTTAGAGATGCCAATTAGCCTACAGCACGTCTTTGGACTGGGGGAGGAAGCCAGAGTACCCAGAGGAAACCCCCGAAGCACAGGGAGAACATGCAAGCTCCATACGCACAGGGCAGAGGTGGGATTCGAGCACCCAACCCTGGAGGTGCGAGGCAAATGTGCTAACCACTAAGCCAATGTGCCCCCCTGTCTGGAACAAATGACATTAAAACTACAGGTGCATCTCAATAAATTAGAATGTCTTGGAAAAGTTCGTTTATTTCAGTAATTCAACTCAAATTGTGAAACTCGTGTATTAAATAAATTCAATGCACACAGACTGAAGTAGTTTAAGTCTTTGGTTCTTTTAATTCTGATGATTTTGGCTCACATTTAACAAAAACCCACCAATTCACTATCTCAACAAATTAGAATATGGTGACATGCCAATCAGCTAATCAACTCAAAACACCTGCAAAGGTTTCCTGAGCCTTCAAAATGGTCTCTCAGTTTGGTTCATTAGGTAAGCCACAATCATTCATTGCCAAAGAAGCTGGCTGTTCACAGAGTGCTGTATCCAAGCATGTTAACAGAAAGTTGAGTGGAAGGAAAAAGTGTGGAAGAAAAAGATGCACAACCAACCAAGAGAACCGCAGCCTTATGAGGATTGTCAAGCAAAATTGATTCAAGAATTTGAGTGAACTTCACAAGGAATGGACTGAGGCTGGGGTCAAGGCATCAAGAGCCACCACACACAGACGTGTCAAGGAATTTGGCTATAGTTGTCGTATTCCTCTTGTTAAGCCACTCCTGAACCACAGACAACGTCAGAGGCATCTTACCTGGGCTAAGGAGAAGAAGAACTGGACTGTTGCCCAGTGGTCCAAAGTCCTCTTTTCAGATGAGAGCAAGTTTTGTATTTCATTTGGAAACCAAGGTCCTAGAGTCTGGAGGAAGGGTGGAGAAGCTCATAGCCCAAGTTGCTTGAAGTTCAGTGTTCAGTTTCCACAGTCTGTGATGATTTGGGGTGCAATGTCATCTGCTGGTGTTGGTCCATTGTGTTTTTTGAAAACCAAAGTCACTGCACCCGTTTACCAAGAAATTTTGGGGCACTTCATGCTTCCTTCTGCTGACCAGCTTTTTGAAGATGCTGATTTCATTTTCCAGCAGGATTTGGCACCTGCCCACACTGCCAAAAGCACCAAAAGTTGGTTAAATGACCATGGTGTTGGTGTGCTTGACTGCCCAGCAAACTCACCAGACCTGAACCCCATAGAGAATCTATGGGGTATTGTCAAGAGGAAAATGAGAAACAAGAGACCAAAAAATGCAGATGAGCTGAAGGCCACTGTCAAAGAAACCTGGGCTTCCATACCACCTCAGCAGTGCCACAAACTGATCACCTCCATGCCACACCGAATTGAGGCAGCAATTAAAGCAAAAGGAGCCCCTACCAAGTATTGAGTACATGTACAGTAAATGAACATACTTTCCAGAAGGCCAACAATTCACTAAAAATGTTTTTTTATTGGTCTTATGAAGTATTCTAATTTGTTGAGATAGTGAATTGGTGGGTTTTTGTTAAACATGAGCCAAAATAATTACAATTAAAAGAACCAAAGACTTAAACTACTTCAGTCTGTGTGCATTGAATTTATTTAATACACGAGTTTCACAATTTGAGTTGAATTACTGAAATAAATGAACTTTTCCACGACATTCTAATTTATTGAGATGCACCTGTACATATACTAAATTTTGTATTTATTATTTACAACATATGCCCTACATGTTTACACTTATGCATTTTCAGTTACGCAGTTTGCTCAACATTTTCAGATCAACATATTTGCTCAAAATATTCCCATTGGTTCCTGACTTTTCAGACACCATGGAAATGTGGGGGTTGTAAACACTATGTACACTCGCTGGCCACCTATTCTGTCGGTCTGTCCCCTTAAAGACTATAGCTCATCTTTTTCCCTGTTAGTCATCCCCCAGCCCTTCTTTAGTGGTTGATGTCTGAGACTGCTGTTGGCTGGATATTTTTGGTTAGAAAACAATCCTTAACTTTACAGTGACACAAAGTTCTTTAAAAACCTTGCTAAAAAATCCAGCTAGGTCTGACCAGCCACCAGTGCCAAAACACAGGTCAAGCTCATAGACCATCTTTGCTTGCTGGTAATTAACACTATTACTGCCTCATTGTAGAGAAGTTGTTTGAAAAAGCAACAGTAAGGCAATTAGAAATTTCAAATATTTATTGCTCTTTTTTAGTCAAGTAATATGGAAGCTAGAAAATAACTTTTCAGTTGGCAAAGATGGTCTACCAGTTTGACCAGCTTGGCATGTGTTTTGGCAGCTGGTAGTCGGTGAGACCAAGTTGGACTTTCCAACAGGAAAAAAACAACAATGCTGTAGTGCCTGATAAACTCATACCAACATCACACCCACAACCTGGTGGGCCACCACCCACAAATATCTAATCAGTTGTGGTCTTGTGGTGGTCCTTTTACACAGATTAATGGGTAGAAGGCTGCTGAGGAATTGTGTACTGCAACAAATGGGCTACAATCAGTAACTATATTGTTAATTGAGCTTACGTGGTAGGCGTACTGGTAGGTGTACCTAAGGAAATGGCCACTCAGTGAGCCATTGGTGACGTTTTTGATGTGATATATTCCAAATTCTGAGGTCAACTGATGTCAGATTCAATCTTGTAGCATGTTTTTATCGGTTATTCAGTTTATTTCTTCATTTCAGATGGATTTGATTGGCCGGAGTTTGTTTGATTTCATTCATCCCTCCGATCACAATGAGATCAAGGAGATTCTTACAAGGATAATAGGTAGGCATGCTATTAAGTCTTTCTCTTGCCTATCTAATATACAGTGATAAAATGGCAAATTAAATTGGACTTCATGTTGGTAATCCAAGTACAACTGTTCTGCAACTTGAGGGAGTGAAGACCAGCAGAAGTGTGAGGTTTTCTTCCGAATCAAAGGTGCTGTCAAAAACATGCTGACTCCCTGGAAGGTAACCCTCTTTCCCTGCCTATTAGATCCAAAAGGTAAATACTGCTATTTTCCCTGACAGCAAAATGAAGAAATTCCATCCCTCCCAACTTGCTTTTTTATATCTGACCTGTCTTTGTGTCCACAGGTGATTCACTGCACAGGAAACAAAAAATCATCACCTATTCCAGGATCCAGCTGTCTGCTTCTCTTGTGCAGATCATTACCTGTGGAAGAAGTCATTGAGATGGAGGCTCATCTGAATTTCAAAACATTTCTGAGCATCCATGAGCCAGACATGAAGTTCACCTACTGTCACTCTGGGTACAACTTATAGCAGCCAAGTTCATTATTCTTTACACTCACGTCTTCAAGTTGCATATCTTTCATGGTGCTTCCTTGGTTTCTCACGTGTAGGGTCTTGGAACTGACTGGCTTTAGTGACACTGAGCTGTATGGTCAGTCTGTGTACCAGTACTATCATCCATCTGATTGTCAGCATATCTTCAAGGCACACCTCTGTTGTGAGTAATGATGAACATACACAGCAAAAAATCTTAACAAATGGAAATATCGCGAAGATTTCTGATGATTATAAATCAGATGTTCCAGTATAAGGTTATTAAGCCTATTTTCTAGACATTTTACTAACATTAAGCTTGAAAGTTCTACTGGCAGGTTTACTCCTTCCTAGAAATCCTTGAAATGTGCCACATTGCTAATAGAATAAGACAATTTATTACATTTTCAAATTTAAAAATGTCCAGAAATAGGTTTAACATTCTTATGAAAAATATCAGATTTCTCTGTATCATTCAGGATTTGTCATCATTTGCTAATATGTTTTTGGATTGTGTCTGATGCTATTTCCAGCATTTTAAGAGTTTTGATACATCATTTGTAGGTGCTAAATATTTTCAGCAGTTTAAGGGTGTGTCTCGATCAGCTCCCTAGCTCCCTTGGTGGTGAATCAGTATATCGTGTACATGAGTTCGGGCACTGGTAAGGACCCTGGCTCACTACACATTGGTACACTGATAACTCAATTTCCGGTGACATGACTATGTACTTGCGTTATGAAACTTCACCAAAAATTTAAAAATTAAAAATATTTAAGCTTTATATGTCATATAAATTTGTTAGCTTAATTAGACATGTTTCTGTCACGGTACTTCAAGCAGGAGCGTAGGCTAGCTAGTGGATTTTTTTTTAAAAATCATTAAACATTTAAAAGTCGTTAGACTCAAACATACCATACTGTATATAGAACGCCAAATAAAGTTAAATTGCTAATGTACGTAACCATTTGAGAGCTACAACAACAATAACAAGCTACTTACATTTGTAGACGAAGTTGGCTGAGAGTTCAGTGCCCTGACTACTGAACTAGGGAGCTGACTGAGACATACCTTAAGTGTTTTCACACATCATTTGTAGGTGGTTAAAAAGTGGTTTATAAGTGGTGGACAGATGTTAAAGGTGTTTAAATGTCTTGGACAGTGTTCTCAAAGGGCCAGGTATACACTGGGAAGTATCGGCTCCTACAGAAGCATGGTGGCTACATTTGGGTAGAGACGGATGCCACAGTTGTGTACAACGGTCGCACAGGGAAGCCAGAGAGAATTGTGTGCATCAACTATATTCTAAGGTCTGACATTGAATGTGTATTTGTAGCTATATGTGTGGGGTCCTGGGAAAACCCTTCACATGGCAAATTTTCAACTACTATTTTCTACTACAGTGGGGGGAAAAAGTATTTGATCCCCTGCTGATTTTGTACGTTTGCCCACTGACAAAGAAATGATCAGTCTATAATTTTAATGGTAGGTGTATTTTAACAGTGAGAGACAGAATAACAACAAAAAAATCCAGAAACAAAATGCATTTCAAAAAAGTTATAAATTGATTAGCATTTTAATGAGGGAAATAAATATTTGATCCCCTATCAATCAGCAAGATTTCTGGCTCCCAGGTATCTTTTACACAGGTAATGAGCTGTCAGGGACAAGATTGTAGACCTACACAAGGCTGGAATGGGCTACAAGACCATCGCCAAGCAGCTTGGTGAGAAGGTGACAACAGTTGGTGCGATTATTCGCAATGATTCAGAGGAGAACTGGGTGAAAGTGTTGTGGTCAGGTGTGGTCAGATCTCTCTGGCATCAACTCAACTCGCCGTGTTTGGAGGAGGAGGAATGCTGCCTATGACCCCAAGTCATAACACCATCCCCACCGTCAAACATAGAGGTGGGAACATTATGCTTTGGGGGTGTTTTTCTGCTAAGGGGACAGGACAACTGCACCGCATCAAAGGGACGATGGACGGGGCCATGTACCGTCAAATCTTGGGCGAAAACCTCCTTCCCTCAGCCAGGGCATTGAAAATTACCTTAATGACTTGGAGAGGATCTGCAAAGAGGAGTGGGACAAAATCCCTCCTGAGATGTGTGCAAACCTGGTGGCCAACTACAAGAAACATCTGACCTCTGTGATTGCCAACAAGGGTTTTGCCACCAAGTACTAAGTCGAAGTCTTAGTCAAATACTTATTTCCCTCATTAAAATGCAAATCAATTTATAACTTTTTTTGAAATGCGTTTTTCTGGATTTTTTTTGTTGTTATTCTGTCTCTCACTGTTAAAATACACCTACCATTAATATTATAGACTGATCATTTCTTTGTCAGTGGGCAAACGTACAAAATCAGCAGGGGATCAAATACTTTTCCCCCCACTGTATGTTCTGAAAACTATATGTTTGAAATATCTTTCTCTTTTGCACATTTCTCAATCACAAGTAAACTTCTAGCATTTTGAAATCCAGTTACCCCCAAAAGTGAAAAGGGGGAAATTACAATTTCACCGTTTCAATTTCAGTCATAGCAACATTCAGTGGGTTTTCCCAAACCACCACACATATTGCATCCACAAAAAGGATTACTATTTAGCATAGGCTATTACATCCAATAATCTTCAGTTAATCTTTAACTTCAGTGGAGTGGAGCTACCAGATGTGGTGTTTTCACTGGAACAGACAAAATGCCTGCTGAATGCCTTCCATGCACCATACACTACGATGACACACAATGAGACCAGTCAGGTGGCATCTACAACCACTGACAAGGACATCAGCTTTGTGGCCTCTCCCTGTGAGAAAGGTAAATCAGACATGATCAGATCTCATCAATCAGCTTCATGATTACAAAAGGCCATTGTTAATGTTAAACCACTGTTTTTTTTCCAGACAACCCAACCAACAGTTGTACTGAGATTTTGCACATGGCTGCTTTGTGTGGCTCACTTTCCAACGTGAGTATATGCACAACAGTAATGTTATGGGCTTTAGAAGTCACACGGTATTAAGGGAGTGCAGTAGTTATATGGAAGTTATGAATTTTAAATGCCTTTGAATTCTTAATAATCGAGCCTGGAATGAACTGACATCGCAGTTGGCTTTGCCTATCCCTTGGTAGCCTGGATGCTTTACTTGTATTTTTCTAACTGAATTTGACATGAATGAATGAATGAATTAATTAATTAATTAATCTGAAAACTGAATTAATGAATGTCAATTTGTGAACACTTATTTGAATATACTATACATAGATACTTGATTTTTGAAGTAAAACTAATTTGAATTCAAAACAAATGTGTGTTTTTTTCAAAGTAATTCAAATCTGTGCCAAAATGGAGTAAAAACATTTTTGCTAATTATCAGATGCAAGAAAATGCAACATTATTAACATTGTTCATTGTGAAACCTTATTTGGATAAAATAAGGGGTAATAAATAAATACAAGAGGTGGGGAGCCTCTTGTAGTCTACGGTAAGCAAAAATGTATTTAAAACAATTTATCATATACAGATGGGCTTACACTGTCTGCTCTATATTTATTTTTATTTTTAGGACATGTATGACCTGGATTTGGACGGTCTAGCCCCATACATTCCCACACATGAGGAGGACTTCCATTTAACTCCTATTTTAGATGGAGTGGCAAGTGATTCAGCATTAAACAGACACCCGCCCTCTCTCAATGAGACATGGTTAACTCTGGACCCAAAGCTGCCCACGGATTCAGATGCAGTCTTTTCCCACAGGTATGCTTTTCTTAGAAGCTACTTGTAATGTGTAGGATTCTTCTTATCCTCTTCTTTCCCATAACTCCGTTCCAATTTTCTCGTGATGCATCGATGCAGGCTAAACATGAACAAGAACCCTATGCTCATTTCATCAAGCCAGTGGCACGACAGCGAACACACAATGAACAAAAAGCAACAGGTAATATAGCCATGATTATGATTTTGAACGTAATCTGACTGGATAACTAATTGCTAATTGAATATTTTACTGAATTAGGAGCGGTTTAAGAGACAATTCTCCATTCCTGGAAAAAAGAACAATCACTGGACAGACGTCTCTCAACATCTCACAAAAACTTTCTCAGAAAACTTTGGTAAGACGAACATACAGTAAAACAGATATACAGTACAGTACAGTCACAGTATGCCATCTTTAATTTCCAAAATGTAAACATTTCCATCATATGATCTCCTTTATTCTAACAGTCTGGAATTGTAACCAGAGTTACGCAGAGCCAGTGCATTTGGCCTACAAATATGCCAAACTCTCGTGTTGTCCTCCGGGATCTTCAACGCAACATAGCAACCATCACACAAAGGAAAAAATGCCCTCGGTGTTAGTTAACTTGCCTGTATTGAGCAGGTGGGAATGTGAAGTGAATGCGCCTCTGGGACCCACTTCACACTTGCTTCAAGGGACTGAACTCATCACCGTCCTGGATCAGGTTGCTTCAGGGTTGTGCTGGTACTAATGAAGGCAATGCAGGAGCCTGTATAAATGTCTAAAATGTGCTTAGAACAGATGTGTTACATTTCCACATTACAGTTACATTAAGGGTGATTCCACAATTGGGGTGCCATTTGTGTCCCAATGATATTCCATTTTCAAATATGTATTTAAAGGTAAAAGATACCTTAGACATTTAACTTAAAAATAAATAAATAAATAAATAAATAAACTGCATCTATAGGGCTTAGGAAGCAGCATTTTTTTTATGCCTGTTCCAGCCCACTATAATTACAATTCACTTTGAAATTTAATCTGTAAAGTACTTTTTAAAAAATCATATTTTACTGCATTAATGTGTGAATCCATTTAACATCTCATGCTCCTTAAGTCAGCCATTATAGGTTGTGAAACATGTACAGTGGGTATAGAAAAGAATCACCCCCCTTTAAAATAATCACATTTTGTTGCTTTTCAGCCTGAAATGAAGACGGACACAGTTTTTGTTTTATCCAGCTGTATTTACTCAGTGCAACTTATAACATCCAAGTGAAAGATATAACACCAACATGTCAGAAAAAAATTTAAAAATTAAAAGACGGAATCAGTGAGTTGGAAAAAGGATCACCCCCCATTTTGTTGAACCACCTTTTGCTTTAATTACAGCCTTTAGTCTGTTGGGATATGTCTCTACTAACTTTGCACATCTAGACTTTGCAATATTTGCCCACTCTTCTTTGCAGAACTGCTCAACTTCAGTTAAATTTGATGGTGACCGTTTGTGGACTGCAGTCTTCAAGTCATTCCACAGATTTTCAATGGGGTTTAAGTCTGGGCTCTGACTAGGCCATGCAAGGACATTCACCTTTTTCTCCTTCAACCACTTGTGGTCAGTTTTGCTGTGTGCTTTGGGTCATTGTCATGTTGGAAGGTAAATCTTCTTCCCATTGACAACTTTCTGGCAGAGGGCAGCAGATTTTCCTCAAGAATTTGACGGTATTTTGCCCCATCCATTTTCCTTCTATCCTGACAAGTGCTCCAGGCCCTGCTGCAGAGAAACACCCCCATAACAGGATATTACCACCTCCATGCTTTACTGTAGGAATGGTGTTATTTGGATGGTGAGCTGTATTGGATTTCTGCCAGACATATTGTTTGGTGTTGAGGCCAAATAATTAAATTTTCGTCTGACCATAACACCTTTTTCCATGTGGCCTCAGAATCTTCAAGGTGTGTTTTGGCAAAGCTCAGTCGTGGATGGCTTTTTTCTTGCAACCCTCCCATACAAGCCACATTTGTGGAGAATTTGTGATATTGTCACATGCACACAATGAGCACTCCTTAGTTGCTGTATGCCTCTTGGTAGCCTCTCTGACCAGTTTCCTCCTGGCTCTTTCATCCAGTTTGGAGCGACGTCCTGATTCAGGGAGGGTCTGTGTTGCACCAAATACCTTCCACTTCTTAATAATAGAGTCACTGTGCTTCTAGGCATTGATAAAGCCTTTGAAATTTTTTTGTATCCATCTCCTGACTTGTGCCCGTCCACAACTTTATCCCGGAGATCTTTTGACAGTGCCTTGCCACCCATAGTTGATTGTTTGCTTCAGTTGCACTACAAAATGCTCCAGGAAAGCTCTTTTCATACTGAGCTAATCAAAATGACCACAGCTGATCACAGTTGAAAATTAAATGGCTTTGTGTGCCATTGAGAAGTTGATTAGCTACATCTTATTGAGCTTACAAGTAATTTTTAGGAGGGGGGTGATCCTTTTTCCAACTCAGTGATTCTGTTTTTTTATTTAAAAAAATAATTTTCTGACATGTTGGTGTTAAATCTTTCACTTGGATGTTATAAGTTGCACTGAGTAAATACAGCTGGATAAAACAAAAACTGTGTCTGTCTTCGTTTCAGGCTGAAAAGCAACAAAAAGTAAGTATTTTAAAGGGGGGTGATTCTTTTCTATACCCACTGTATATATTTGTGTCCCACAACCCTGTTTCCTGAACACATTCAACCCTATGAAATATTTGGAATATTCCACAAGTCAAATGTTCAACAGGAAGTTGCATCATCAATACAAATTTCCTGAAGATCATAGGAAGAGGAAAATTAAGTTGTTTCATTCTTTTTCATTCTTTTCAATGATATTGTGATATTAACTGATGAGGTCCTTTGAAAGTACAAACCTTGTTACATAAATTACTGATTGAAAGTACATAACTGGAAAATATATATATTTTTTTAAAGAAATAATTAGAATGTCCTTAACGTTTTTATGCCATTGGCATGGATGCTAGTTATATATATGCCATATTTGCTAATTCTGTGGTAAAAATGACCCTGAACCCTGTTACTTTCAAGGTCAATGTTCAAAAATGGGGGGAGGGTTAAATTTCATGGGCTAAATTGCACTGCATTTGTGGAATCGACCATCCATGCTGTATTTTATTATATGAAATTCTTATTTTTTTCTTATTTTGTGAAATGTTTTGCATACATTAGCATTGGGTAATACAATTACAGTTGTGTTTAGTGTTATTATTGTACAGTATTCCACAGAATATTAGTGCATTTCTTAGAATTCACAATTTTTCATTGGTGTTGTTTTTGCCCATCCACTTCATCAGAATATAACACCCAACATGCATTATACAAATATGCCACGCAAATAATTGGGAATACATTAATAAATACATTTGTGCTGCTAGCTAGCTGTAGTGGTGTATCGCTCAAGGGAAGGTATCCATCCCAAAGCACTCGGAGTCCTTCAAGACTAATATTTTCAATTTTGGCTAGGGTGTCCCTTAAATGTGAACATGAAAAGTTTTAATAGCTAGATATAGAATATGTGGCAACAGCCGATATTTATTCATACTATACACTAGTGTCATACACCTGCAACATGGGATTACGTACAACAGATTGTTTCCCCTATCAGGCAGAGTTTCAGGTAGAATTCCTTTAGAAGGCGAAGAACCCTATTTGTAAGAGTATATGCACACTGTACAGTCATACACATGCTGGATACATGCATGCTTACATCATGAAGGTCAACATCCATCCACCCATTTTCTGTACCGCTTATCCGACACAGGGTCGCAGGGAGCCTGGAGCCTATCCCAGGGGACTCGGGGCACAAGGCAAGGGACACCCTGGACAGAGTGCCAACCCATCGCAGGGCACAATCGCACACACACACACACACTACGGACAATTTATAGATGCCAATCAGTCTACAATGCATGTCTTCATGAAGGTCAACACAGACGTATGCAAATTGATTCAACAACATTTATTTATGGTCACGTTTTTAAAAAACAAATTCCACTCTTGTAGTCATGTAGGCTTTATAAAAGTGCAATAACAGTCCATTAAATCGAGTTTAGAGCAATAGCTTTTAATGGAAAAAAGATTGACAATGAGAATTTTTAAAGCATGAGATTTAAACAAAGGACAATGTCTGTGTGTGTGTGTGTATACACATATATGTGTGTGTATATATATACACACACACACACACACACACACACACACACACACACACACACACACACACACACACACACACACACACACACACTGCGCGACTATTTGATTTTAATTTGCTGAAGGGAAAAATGTTTCAGATGATCCACTGTACACGAATAGGTTGATACTTCTACTTGGTAATGGTATTCCTGTGAAAAGAAAAATGTAAAACGGTCATAAAAATAAATAAAGATATGATAACCATGTATATTTACCATTATATCTGTAACAATTAAAAGAAATGGCAATATAGTGAAGAACTTGTACACTTGGAGCATTAGTTACTTGTAGAAACATTTGTTTGGCTATTTTTTCAGATACGCCCATAAGTGCATCGTGTCGGTATATAATTACTAAATGTCCGATTCGGCTGTTCAGTTTGCCAGCCCCACTCGACCCCATCCATCAATGCAAAGGGACCAGCATTGGTCTTCCACCCAAATATCATCTACTCAGTAGTGGTCCTTCCTCACAGGCACTCAATCACACAGTAGTGGCATAGTAGTGTGGTGCTGATACGACTATCAGATTCAGCATCTTCACTGGGGTTTAAAAAAACTTGACCAGATGAAAAGCTAGAGGACAATTAACACAAATTGTGCATAGAGAAAGAAAAAAAAAAAAAAAGTGCACAAAAACAGATACACGTTCAAAAACCTGCAGCAGCACCACACATACCAAGTCAGGGGTAATGAGCTACAACTTAGGAAGGTCCAGCTACACAAAATTCCTTGCTTTTAAAAAAGGTCCAGATCAGTCTGTACAGGATTTCAGATATTTTTTTGTTTGTTTGTTTTTTTTTTTTGTGACTGTTGCAGCCAATAGCCAATAATAAAAGGGATTTTGAAATTTAAAACTTTGCGACGCAATTTGTAGTTTTTTTTGTGCTTTTTATGTGGAAAACTACTTGAATTGGTGAAATTGCAATTGCACAAAATTGTTTTGCACGGTCTTTCACAGTGATGTTTGTTGGTAGACGAGACCTTTTAGCTGTACTCATGTTCGACGCACGTGAATCGAGGAGGGCTTTGAGCGTATGCATGTTGTGATGACGTCACATGACGCGTCTTGGCCCAAATCTGCGGAAAATCTGCGGTAATTTTGAAGAAATTGCAAGCTCCTCCAAATATTGCAGAGTTTGCTTGATTTCGCGTTAATTCCTGCGATCTCAAACTCGCAAAATCCTGGAGGGACTGCTTCAGATAAGTAACTAACATGGCTGAATGGCAAAAATAGGTACTTGTTAATGCTAATTGTATATAAGACTATTTAAAGTGATTATGCTTTGTTTTATGCTGCTTCATTTACCTATAGACATACACATTTTTAATTTAATGCAAGGAGAAAAAAGAAAAAAGAAAAAAAAAAAGCATACTTATACATTCGTCATATTTATACATTCGTTTTCGTCATGTACATTTGTTTTTTTTTTCCCCCAGCAATCCAAGATCCAATCCAAAATGAAAATCTAATACAGTCTGTGAAAACTCTCCCCTTTCTGACCTAATATCTCTCGCCCTGCAACTAGTCTCTCATCTGATCCACTTCCTGCAGCTAAATAATTCACACGAAGGCATGTGATTGGACAAGCTGCACCTGAGGATCTGTTACACAAGCTGTGAAAACTGGAGTCGCTGAACTACAGACAGTTTTTTTTTCCCCCCATACGTTTATCAGCACTTTATCTGCTACAGTATTTTTTTTCCCCCAAAGTACTTGGTTCGGTCCACTGAAATATTTCTGCTGGGTCTACGGTACATCTGAACGGTCGTCTTCCAGTTGAAGATTGTTGTGGCCAAAAACGCTTGATTTTTTTCTAAATTTGCGATGCATTTTGCAGAGCTTTTTGTGTTTTTTTTTTTTTTTGCAGAAGACTACTTGAATTGGCGAGACTGCAATTGCACAAAATTTATTTGCACAGTCTTTCACAGTGGTGTTTGTTGGTAAATGAGACCTTTTAGCTGTACTCATGTTCGACGCACGTGAATCGAAGAGGGCTTTCACTGAATGTGAGCTGTGATGCGCATTCATGACGCTTCTTGGCCAAAATCTGTGGAAAATCTGCAGTAATTTTGAAAAATTGCAAGCGCCTGCGAATACTGCAGTTTCCTTAATTTTGCGTGAATTTCTGTCATCGCAAAATCCTGGAGGGAGTGTGCAACAAGCTGTCGCTACCGTGTCAGTGTCCATCACGCATAATAATGTTTAGTATTTGCCAGGGGTAGTCCTATGGTGGTCCCTTTCCAGTGGATGGTACGGAGAGGGGTTGTGCACAGCAGCAGACTACATTTACTGGAAAGTGTGTCTGACATTGGCCAATTAATATACGCATGTATATGACGGGTGAACCTAATAAACAGGTAACTATACAAATCCAGCACACTGAAATTACTTACGCATTCATGCTCTTCCCACTACCACTGAGGACAATGTAGGGAGTTTTCTGGGACTTCTGTTTCTCCTGCAGCAGGGCCACAGTACCTAGAGGAGTGTCACTGCTGCTCATCTTCTTCAGCAACTGCAGAGTGAAACCCAGACTTCAGTCAGTGTAATCACAACATGAATAACAAACAAGCACATCAACCCTGAATCTACTTCTTCTTCAGGCAAGATCCAGTTATGGTACTAAACATAACAGATTTAAGTCCAAACTGCTTGGTAGGTGGCTGAAAGAACGTACCGCCTCCTCCTCTAGTTTTTTCATTCTTTTCTCAGTCTTCATCTTTCCAGACCCTTTGCCATGGAAACGATGGGATAGCTGTCTGAAAGCCTAGATGAAGAAAGAACAACAGGCACATTATGGGTTGAGCCATTTGTTCTAGCAATTGAGTAATAACTGTATTCACAGACCTCTTTAGGAGTAAGCTTGCGCCCAGACTCATCCACGTATTCAATCTTAACATCTGGCTTGTAGCCATCTTTCTCCTTGAAATCCTGTGTGAAGCCCCTGTATTCCTCTCTCCTGCTGTATTTGTCATCGATGGCCCTGAACAGAGGACACGGACACAGCGAATAAAAAAAAGACAATACATCAGTAAAAATGTATATGGATAAAAGTATAAGTCATGAGGAAACAATATTCCGAGGTAATCGACTTTTGCTCACATCTTATCTTCAATGCAGTAGTTGTCATTTGGCAGAGCTCCTTTAGGAGCGCGCACTCGAGCCACCTTCTGCATTTGAGTCTCCAACAGCCCTGTGAAAAATAGATAATGAAGCCAAAACTATTAAAATAAAAGATGATTAGTTTTAACCTATGCAGAATGTAGTCAGGTTCAGCGCTTACCTTTGTTCTTGCAGAGCAGCAAAGCAGCCGCGAGGCCAGAGTTAACGATGGGCTCTTCATCCAGAATGGTGGTTGAAGCAGTGGCAAACTAGACAAAAAAATTAAACTGCTATAATTAAAGACAAGAATATATAATGTCTTGGTAATCCAGAACACTCACTTAGATTAGATTTAGGATATTTCTGAAATAAAGCACTGTCAGTATGTAGTAAAGACTCACATCCGGCTGCTTCTGCTCCTCGTCCAGATTGACTGTGCTCCAGCCCACGTTATCGTCCATGTCTGAACCGGAGCCACCAGCTCCGTCTCGCTCTTCCTTCTGCTCAAAGTCCTGCACAAATCCCACCACACAAAAGCTATTCAGGTAAATCTGCATAGATGACGTGTAATGTATCCCAAAGAGAACTGAGGCCACTTCAGGTTCACATGAAAAAGTTTCTCCAAATGCTGCAATGTCCCAGAAATTTGAAGCTGCATTTTTAAGTAATATTTTATATAATTTATATTATAAACTATAACTATTTATAATATGCTTTAAGTGTATCCCATAGATACATGTATTAAAAACCTAGATAGCTGAAGAAATGATTCTGTATACAGTATAGAATTGAAGTGAAACTACTTGTTCCAGAGCTATAAACAGTTCCTTCCTCTACACATAGTAAAATTACTGTTCGTCAGTGGACGTAGTGGGTTTAACTGCATTAATATCCACTGTTATGGCAAGACACTGTATAATCATTTAAAATTGGTATTATTGCATGAAATTGGAGTCCACCTGAGACAAGCTTGTGCATGTATTGCATAACTCAGACCTGAAATCAAAACTGACTTTTTTTTTTTTTTAACTTGTTAGTTCATGTATTAGTGAATCTGAACATGAAACACCGAGATGCTTCCAGGAGTGAGCACATAATTTGGCCTGGGCATTCGAGTCACCACCTCCGCTCAGTCACTCACAAAAACACTTTCCATTTCAAACCAGATCCAAGAAGAATCCAGTCAACGCTGGCTCAACAACAACGTATGTCTACTATTTACCATGATGTCCTCCTGGTCCTCTCGGTTTCCTGACAGGCCGTAGGTAGGAATGTCTCCCAGGGTGCGGCAGAACTCGGACGTGGCATTAAAGACGATGTTGTTTTTCTTGTCCGGATCGTCAGCGACGTCTTCTCCAACTCTCCCCTGCACTTGCAGGTGTTCCACCACCTGGCATTGATTTACAAAAACAGGATGAAATAAATAATCATAAGACTATATAAGGAGCCTCTGATTGTGTTCAAGAGAAATGAACTCGAATTAATTACGTGAAGCAAAAACATTAGTCAACCAAAACTATTTTGTAGACCATAAAATGTTAATTGCTTGACCTGTTCCAAAAATGCGGGGGTTGGGGGAACCACATGCTTTACATGGTCTGCACTTGTTCCATAATAACTCCAAAGAGATTTGTTTTTGTAGCTCCCTCTGACTCTTAAACGCTTCATTTTAACTAGTGTGCATTCAAATGAATTCCCCCGTAAGCATTTAACCATAAAAACCAGATTTCAGTTAATGGTGAATGAAAGGTACATGCTGACCTTCTCCCCTGAATCTTTCAGCAGCTGCTTCTGTTTAAGCTTCCTCTGTTTCTCTAGTTGTTTCTGTAGCTCCAGCTCGGCCTCGTCTTCTTCGATGGCTTCAGGCTCCGGTGGAACAAAATCATCTGAGAAAGGGAAACATAGCAAGTTTGACCAGAACACAATTTTAAAAAGCTGCTTTTTCCTTCCGATTTATAATATTTCTCACCATCGTCGCTGATGTCCATGTCAGCTGTCCGGATGTCATCAGACTGCTCCAGAGTGTCCGCTTTACTGCTGCCGGCATCCTTAGAGTCTTCCATCTCTTTGTTTTCTTCCACCTGCCTCCTACCTCGGCCTCGTGACCTGAGCAGCAATGTCGAAGAGGATCAAGCAGAAATCATGTCAGACAAACTTCAATGCAGACGGACACAAAAAGAGCTCATTGAGGAAGAGGAGAATGAGGACGATGTGTAACCTGGAGCCGAAATCCGTGCTGCGAGTGTCGTCTGTGAGGAGCTCATCAACCTTGAGGGGTTTCTCTCTCTTCCTGATTTTCTTTACACGCCGTTTAGTTTTCTTAAAACCCACCTGAAAACAGAACCAAATGTGCTTTGGTATTAAACCGGTTACACACTTAAAACACATAACACAAGCTGAGGATTTTTTTTTTTTTTAAATAAAATAAAAATAAAATAAAATTTAAAATAATTTCAGACATTTAACAGTACTGTGCAAAAGTTTTAGGCACCCTATTTTTTTTTAAATACAAACTTTGTTATAGATTTTTTATTTTATGACGTCTACATTACCAAGTCAGTACAAAAAACATTTTAGATTCCCAAACATTAGTTTTCTAGCACAAAATTAAATGTTACAGAAAAATGTTTGTATGTCATTAAAGAAAGCAGCATATTACATAAGAGACACTTTTCAGACAAAAAAACACAATGAAGGCTGCTGGGTTTTGCTGCAAAAATAAGAAGCAAGTGTGAAAGTCAAAGTCTCCAGAAGAACTGTGTCTGGTTCTGCAAGATGCTCAATAAAACTTACCAGCTCATTTCCTTATAAAACTGCACAAATTGTCATCGCACCAAATAATGACTTGGTTTCATTTATTACTGTTTACTGCTCTTTATGATTTTTTTTTAATGTAGAAACATTTAATTTCGTTATTTTTGAAGGCCCAAGACGTTCGCAGTGCTGCAACTCTATTCTACAAAAATATAGAACAAAGCCCATTTTCATAATATAGTCTCTCTCTGTACATACTGCCATGCATTCTGGGAAGAATAGAATGGAATTAGGTTTGTGCCAAAAGTACTGAATGTAACCTTTCAAGAAACGAACAAACATATTACAATGAGAAAAAACAACACTCTGAAAATGAAAACAATTATCTCAGTGGCAAAAATTTAACATGGTCTTCAAATAAACTGCATTCTCTGTTAACAGTTTTTTTCAAGCTTCCTTTTCGCGAGTTTACGTTCGCCATTCTGGCACAAAAGTGAGATTTGGATTGACAACTCCCTGACTTGGTTGTAGAGACTTTTGGGATTTTGGAGAGCTTTCTGGATGCGGTTCTCTGTATAGTTATAGTGTCTGTACTTTGTAGTGGAAATTACTTACTTAGTATATTAGATCGTAATTAATATTTGAGGCTTGGCTAGTCTCGTACGACTATTTTTTTGAGGTAAGCTCTCAGGAGCGTCTCTACTTCCAGGTTAGGGAGCTGTCGATCCAAAGCTCACTAGCCAATGAGAGTAAATTGCCATTAATCCCCGCCCACACAAGAGGTTTGTGCCAGAATGGTGAACATAAACTGCCGGAGCGCCAACGACAACTTTGAAAGCGTAAACGAAAACTCTGGCAGCGCATTCAGAAATATAGTCTCTATAGGGTTATATTCATAAACTGTGAATAAACTTTTGCCACCGCGTTCATTGTTTTCAGTTTCAGAGCGCTTTTCTTCTCTCATTGTATATTTGTTTGTTTCTTGGAAAGTTACTTTCAATACTTTTGGCACAATTTTA
Source organism: Cranoglanis bouderius (assembly GCA_023630585.1). Taxonomy (NCBI): domain Eukaryota; kingdom Metazoa; phylum Chordata; class Actinopteri; order Siluriformes; family Cranoglanididae; genus Cranoglanis; species Cranoglanis bouderius. The sequence goes on from CM042541.1 coordinate 22,792,862, forward strand.
ATTCCCCAGAATGGCCAAGGAATGTTGCTGTGATGTAAAAAGACGGCGGATGAAAATACCACCTATGATTCAAGCAGCAGTCATCACAACACATCCATGTGGGAGAAAAAAAACAAAAAACTGCCCTGCGGCCTTCATGACTTGTCGCTTCCTAACATCATCACAGTATTAAAGATCTTATAGAGGTTTTGAGTATCTGTGCAAAAGACAGGATGACTCACCATCTCCTGTGGGGTGTAGTACTCCGAGGCCACAGCGAGAGCAGGCATGTCCAGAGACTGGGCCTGATTGCGCAGCGTCTCTCTGATGGCCTGCAGCTCGCGTTCTCGGTCCCCTGTAGCGTAGCCACCAGCACTCAGCTGAAAGCTCTTCTTCTTCTCGCCCTCTATCTCCTCGTCGTACTTCGACAGGACAGACTTTGGCTTGAACTGGAGAGATGGCGGAAATAGGACAAGCGTTAAGGCTGCAGCACGTTATCAAAATCATTTGGACACCTTTTCTAACCTGTAAATTTCTATTTCCAAATTTAAGCTGCATTGTCAGCCAGGTATGTTGTAATGTTAGGAAGCATTTAACCAGTCCCTCCAGGATTTCATGATCACAGAAATCAACGCAAAAAAAAAAAAAAAAAAATCATCAAACAATCAAAACAATTTTTTTCAAAATTACTGCAGATTTACGCCAAGACGCGTCATGTGACATCATAACGTGCATTCAAAAGCCAAAGCCCTCTTCAATTCACGTGCATCGAACATGAGTACAACAAAAAGGTCTCATTTACCAACAAACACCACTGCGAAAAATCATGCAAAACAATTTTTTGCAACTGAAATTTCACCAAGTCAAGTAGTTTTCCATAAAAAAAAAAAAAAACAGCACCAAAAAAAAAAAAAAAAAAACCTCTGCAAGTTGCACTGCAAATTTTGAAAAAAGCTACAGCAAAATCAAGCTTTTTTTGGCCACAACATTCACAAAATAACTAAGTGAAATCCTTTACGGACTCATAGCAAAACCATAACTCAAAGAAATCAGCATCTTTATATCGTGCGAACCTCGATATCCTGACACGCCCAACCGACAGACAACGTAGAAAAGGTCTGAACTGATTTACAGAAATATGATCTGTGAATCAAAACAGTGAACTGACCGTGACCATGTCGTCGACACTCTCCTCCTCATTATAAGGTTTGTACTCGGGCTTCTTCTTCTTAAGCTCCACGTTCTTCTCTGCTTTCTCTTTATCCACTATGTTGACGTTCACCAGCACGTCCTCCTCCTCCTCCAGAACGCCTGAAATGTGAGCATACAGTGAGCAGGCCGTGTGCGTCAATGTATGTCTATCAACAAAAATTCTTAATTTATTTAAATAAATAAATAAATAAACCGCCCCACACTCACCTTTGTCTTGTAGAGTCAAAACGACCGTCTCGCCCTCTCTGAAGGATTCCATTTTGTGCTGTACGGTGAGACCTTTAAGATCCTTCGAACTGTAAGCCTCCTGAAAAACAACGTTATAAGATCCTGGGTTCACCAAGCACAAAAAAAAACAAAAAAAAACAAACAACAACATCACAGATCGCATAGTTGATGTTTAAATAATTAAAATAGTAAATAATGTTGTTATTAATAGCTAATAACAGAAATTTAGTTTACCAACCTGTTTGCTTTGTGCAAACTCTTGTTCAACCAAGTCGCTGACACCAAACTCTTCATCCATCTCTTCCAGAAGCTTGGCCTACGAAAGATTCAATAATAGCTAGGACACCACATTGTAGCGCAATAAATTTTTTTTAAAAAATAAATAAATAAATAAATAAATTTTTATAAATGACACGTCCCTTGCCTTACCCTTTTCTCTGCCATCTCCTTCTCCTTCGCAAGTTTGCGACTCTTCTCTACCCAGGCTGCGGTGTCGTCAAGCCATGGATCGTCATCTGCAAGCGTCTTCACTTTGCTGAAAAAGACAGATGAACATCACGGGGTAGTGAAGTACTCAGATATAAATCGACGAAGCTCTTTCGTGCCCTCTATTCTGAGATTCATACCCAAGTTTCTGATTGAGCAGACGTTTCTCTTTAAGAGCGGCCAGCTTCTCCCTAATCTCCTTCTGCTGTCTGATCTGTATGGGGTTGATCACTTCAGCCAGCAGAGGCTCCTCCTTTGTGCCAAGTTCTGAGTAATAAAGTTTGTGTGAACAAAATGCATTTCCAAAACAAAGATTTGTTAACGTGAAGTCATTTCAGTTACACATCTCTCACCTTTTTTGGACTCGTTCATCTCAAGGGGCTTCAGCCCCAGTTTAGCTCTCAGCTTACTGAAAAAGAGGGGCGATAGGAATGAGGTGTGTGTAGCTGACGAGAGATTTTTTTGTATACAAGAAAGATATTTTAGTGACATACTTGGTCTCTTCGATGCTGAGTGAAGCATCACCGGCTGCTGATTTCGGTCCTGCATCTGCAAATAAACCCGGATGTATAAACAGATAAATGCATGGTGAAAGCTGAAGGAGAGGCTTTTTGTTAGAGAAACTAATCTCATTAACAGAGCAGCAGTAGTGTTAGTTACTGAGTGATGCCGGTGTTTAAGAATTTCTCCTACCTTAGCACACACTGTTGTAAAACAATACAGTTGATACTATGGCAGTCTTATCTTTTATCTTATCTGATCTCTTATCAACCTCCCTTTCTCAGCACAGGGGATGTGGACTGCACTGAAAACCCTTTGTCTGTGTAATCCGCTACTGTTGTAAACACGTTTACAACGGTATTCCCTACATACTCGCTCGTGTATGGTGATCACCCGGACACCAACAAAACTCCGTAAACGTTTAAGTGAGCAGAGAGCTGGGAGCACAAAATGAACAATGAGGGTATATGTGTGTGTGTGTATGTATATATATATATATATATATATATATATATATATATATATATATATATATATATATTTTATTTTTTTTTTTTTTTTTCAAATTTACAGAATTTTCCATGAATAGCAAATTGCTTATGTAAATGCTTGTACGAACAGTTTACTCATGAACCCGTTCGTATCCAGCTTGATAAACGAGGCCCACTGTAAGAGATTTTATGGAAAAGTAATCCTCAAACACCTTTGTGGATTTGTTACCTTTCGGTTTTTGTCACATAAGCCTGCAGAAGGATGTGCACATTTTTCATAATACATTTTATCCTTTCATTTTCACCACTGGCTTGTGTGTGTGTTTTTAAATGGCCGATTAATACCGTGAAACCGTGATATTTCCAGACTCGGCTATCATACCGTGAACATTTAAAACCATAACACGGTTTAGTTTTTTTACTGCGACCTTCTCATAAAACCACAGCTAGCCGTTTTATGATGAGCGTGCATGAAGAAGTATGAATGTATGCACGTGCAAAAGTGAAGTGCGCATGCGCAGGACAACTCTTTTAGGACAATTTGTCACCGCAGCAGACTTGCAGCACCTCTGCAACCTCACCTTCAGTCTCTTCACAGCTGGGATCTGGTTTCTCTTTTTTCACCCGCGGTTCTCCGCTGCTCTTCTCCCCTCTGCTCCTGCTCTCTTTCTCCGCAGCCCGACTGCTCCTGTCCCGGGAGCGGGATCTCTTCCTCTTCTCCTTCTCTCGCTCTTTATCCCTTTCGCGATCCTTGTGTCGGTGCTTTTTGTGTTCCCGATGGCGCTCCTCCGGGTCCCGGTCCTTATCCTTCTCTTTGTGTTTTTTAGACGAGCCCATATCTAACTATAGGACGAGTTTATATCTGGCGACGTTTGCGTACTGGATAAAGCTAACTGGCTTAACTAATCAACCACTAAACCACTTAAAAGCTTTTTCACTAAATCGAATAGGACTAAAAACATTTGCTACACTTAATACATCTATTTGACATTTAAATAACAAGCATTTTCAGCAAACTAATTTAGCTACACCAGCGTAAACATCGTTCACCAGTCGTTGGCCGAATGCTGCGTTTGACTTTTGTAACTGTTTCCGGGTCAAATCTCCTCGATAACGAATGATAAACGTTCATCGCCCCTAGTGTCAAGGAGGTGTATTGACGCCATATTTGTTCCCCCTATGGTTGACTTTATTAATGACAAAGCAACGGCTGCGTCCTAAACTACACGCTACTAAAAACAGTGCTGTGGTTGTAGCCTACTTCATTACTGTACTATAAATTTGGGAATATTTCTACTTATAAACTCCAGTCTGTCAACAGTATATTTTACGTCAACGCCAATAAAATTTCCTTTGGCATGCCTAGGTGCACCTTCGCTATACTTACTTCAATATTATTCCATGTCAGCCTATTTTCGTTAAGAAAATATTTGGATGACTGTCTGCCCTGATTTCTTGGTTTTCCAATCAACAAAACAATTTGTTCAGAAGCACTAACTTCACCTAATAGAGCCGACTCTAGCCAACTCAGAGATTTGTCTCCGTTTTTAAATATCTGAGACAAATCTATGCAGTTTGTCTAACAATTTCTCTCCACAGTTTTGTGAAATAACTTTTTTTAGTTATTTATATTTACACAAGGAAACTATTTGGCTACATTTTAACACATATTGTAGACATACTATGTCATAGGCTGACAAATTACATTAGCTTCTGAGTTAACTAGTTAACCACTACCTGAAAATTATACAGTGTTGGAACAGCAACCCCAATTGTATACACCACTGGAATTAGCTTAATGCAGCCCAAAACTTCTGTGGTGTTGTATCTAGCTTACCGCAACCCAAAACTTATGTGCAGTCAGAACTAGCTTACTGATATGCTTAACTTATACAATCTTGGAACTAGCTTACCACTACTTAAAACGTATACAGTGTTGGAACTAGCTTACTCTTATCTGACACTTATATGGAACTAGATTACCGCTATCCAAGACATATAAGCAGTTGGAACTACCTCTCCGTTACTCAAAACTTGCATAGCGTTGGAACTAGATTACTAAACTAACTAAACTAATACTCAGTAGTAACTTGATCAAGGCTACCCAAAACCTATACAGTGCTTTCTACAACCCAAAACTTATATGGCATTGGAACTAGCTTACCACTACCCAAAACTTAAACTCCTCTCTCCACTGCCAGAAACTTAAATGGAAGCTTGAAAGCAATGGTTGAATTGGATAACTGTTTTCACTGTACTGAAATTAACTGTTTTAAACACATTTGCAAAGTTTAAAATCCTCTCAGAAACCTTGTCAAGTTGGCCTGTGTCAGATAGCAGTAAAGTGGAGTGACTGAAGAGTGGTAATAAATATAAGATTATATTTAATGTTTTCATTTTAGATTTCTTTTCATAGGTCATTGGATTCTGCTTTACTATGCAGAATCAAATGCAAGCAGTCACTAATCAGTATTCATTCATTCATTCTTCAGTAACTGGCCAGGTTCATGATGGATTCCATTTGGCGCAAGGGAGGGATACACCACATATGGGACACCAGACCACTGCAGGACAACTAACCAGCATTTCTAGTAAAATACTAGTTAAAAACTACTCAATAAAAAAAATAAAACCAACCTGTGAAGAAATAAAACTTTATTTCAAGATGCTCTGTATAGACTAAATATAAGTCTTAGAAAACATTACTGAACACAAGCAACACAACATAGATCTAATGTTATCTATGTTACAAAATTAATTATCAAAAAAACAAAAAAAAAACCTCAGGGTTATTAAGCTAGTGGTCAAGATGGTATGATTTTATGATTTTCAAAAAGCAATCTAATAGAAAAATATATATTTTTCATAATTTATGATCAATTTATGATAACATATAAAATGCAAATCCTAATTATTTTAGAAGAAAAAACATAATATGGCAAAACCCACAGTGCGAACACCTTACCAATTAAAATTAGAATGTTGAACTGATTAATATAATGGTTTCTTTTTGTCTGTACTGGACTTCTTGCAACATCAGATGTTTCTTACAACAAAAAGTCTGATTTGGTTAGTTGGATTTTTACAAAATTATTAAAACCTATATTACTTTAGTCTGAGACCTATTAGTCATTATATAAAAACTTACTATAAATGTCTTTACAATATATGATACAGCATATAACCCATAACAAAAGGCCGTAGTGGGTCGATATTGTACCATGTTGATATGTTTCAGGACTTCTGGTTCATTACTGCAATGGTTTGCAGGGAAGCGTACCATGTCCCAGAGAGAACTTTATATAAAGTGAAGAAATCAAACAGTATCAATAAAACTGGAACCTTTTATCCACATGGAAAATGCAAAACTGCATATGTGTTGCAATTATGTGATAAACCAAACACATTTTTATTTAAAAAAAAAAAAAAAAAGTGCATAAATCTACAGCTTTTGCAGGAATAAGGTGATTTGTTTTGTAAATATATACACAATAAATTACAACAGACAAACTCAAAACCATACATAGAAACCTTAGGAAAACAACATACCATTACAATAAATGAAAACAACATACCATTGTAATAAACAAAAAAACATACCCTTACAATAAACAGAAATGGTTCATTCTATCATGACACAGTACTCATGCATAATGACTTCAGTAACCAGCATTAATAATCAAATCCAACAGACCACAGAGTGAACTATTTATTATGCAAATAATTACACTCCACTGTTATGAAAATACCTGAAGGTATTCAAATCTGGCTTGTTTTTTAAAAAGACAGGGCTTTTTATTTGTGGTATACAATATATAAATCAGAGAAAGACTTTCCATTACCCTCCTGTGTCTGTACTAGCACTCAGCAAGTGGAGCCTTTAGGTCTCTCCACAGTGTAAGCATCTCTTTGGGACTACGCTTATGCACCAGTAGTACTTTGTGGTAAGCACACGGCTTCTCTCTCTTGGCCCCAGGTAGATCGAAGGTCAAAAACCCGGGATGATGACTAAGGGAAACACCCAGTCTCTGGAGACACATCCCCATGTACACATCATCAATGGGGAACAAATTGACCCAGTGTGAGACTGCTCGCAGCCGCATGGCCAGAGAGGCAGAGTACACCACTCCTCCTCCACCTGCATATGTTGGGTACACACCTTTATAAAAACTCTCAGGTATGTAATATTTAGCTGTGGGCTGGCGGCTGGGCCAAGCATTAGTAATCACATCTCCTACAAGGAAATCGTCCTTTACTTTCTTGATTTTCCCTTGTAGAGGAGCATGACGTTCTTTTAAGTAGTCTAAGAGAGCACCGGTCCTAACAAAAACATCATCATCTCCTTTGAAGATGAAGTGGGCCTGTGGGCAGTGCACGGCGAGCCAGTCCCAGAAAAGCACATCCTTCAAGGTGAGGTTAAAGAACGTGTCTCTGAAATCCCATTGCAGGATGTCCTTATGAAGGATACTCTCTAGCTGTAAAAGCGCCACAAGGTCTGGATGGGGACCTGTTGTTATGTCCTGCCTTCCAAGCAGGAAGACAGTGCGCACCTGCCACCTTTCTCCCCCTGCATCTTCCTGCACCCAGCCAGTCCTCCCCCATGTCTGTCTAATGGCCTGCCTGTTCTCAAAGTTTCCCACTTGGGACTTTATTGCCATAAATAGCATAGGTGCCTCTGTCTTGGTATCTTGTCCATTGCACAGGTCAGGCTGGTTCATCAAGAGGCTGTAGTTCCGGCAATGCATGGACACGACAAAGTCCTTCATCTGCTCAGGCATAGTGTTAAAATCAGGCAGTTGAGATGCCCAGAGTTGATCAGGGTTACATGGAGGAGAACCATAATTTTCATACATGTTAGTACTTTGAGTGCCTGGACCCCTGCCTCCTGTGGTGTTCCCTCTCAATATGGGATTGTTTTCTCTGTCCTTGAGGTGCTGAAGGCGGTTCCACAAAGCCCCCTCCACCAAACGCAGGTTCCAGAAACCATTGAGTGGATGTGATGCAAGAGCGCCAGAGTTCGATGACGCTCCAGGGGCTATGAAACGAAGAGGCAGAGGCTGAGGCTCGGGTGTGTAGGACATGGCAACAAATATGGTTATCATAATATACACCAAGAGATGACTCATCATCAAAAATGGAAGAAGACAAAGACACAAGGCCCTTCCACTACACCTGCACCGTGCCATGGACTGGGAACAAACACAAGAGAAAAGGGAATATGAGAACTACGTTTTGCATGATAATTTGCATATTTATATATGTGGGTACATTACATGTTCAAAATTCAAAGGCTTATAGATAAGGTTAAATCCAAGTGCCCATTGTTAATCTGTGTTTGTACCAAAGTAAGAACCTTTATCAGAAAATCTCTTGGGGATTTAGTCTCTATGGCGTTGCCCCAGGGAGCTCATTATCTGTGCCTGACTGGGCATAGATTAGAACACCTTGCAACCCATGATATTTACATCATATATCTCAAGAGTACTTTTACCCAGCAGATGGAAACGCCTTGTTTACACATTCTCATTTGCTTTACTTAAAAAGGTAAACCAAGCTAAAAGATGACAAATGGACGATCAGTATCCTTGGAACCGGCTTGGGGATTTGGTTGTTCATGCAGTGATTTTTAACCAACCACCTTCCCACATATTTTCCAAAGCTCATTTCCATCATTTTAACCAGACATTCATAAAGCTCAAAACAGATTTCAGATAAACAAACAAACCCAAAGCTTTATCAGCAACGCATAACATCTTTGTATTACCAAAGTTTATTTTAAATATCCCATTACCTCCAAATTGGGTGGTCCAATCACTTCGATCTGTTCAGGGAGAAGAATTTCCCTTGTCTTGGACTCTCTCTTGCATATCCACTGACACCCTTCTTCCACAATGCACCAGTTTCAAAAGTGTTCCCATGTTGACTCCTGCGTTTACATGAGAGCACAATACAACAGAACCAAACGTGCATTACTATTAGCTCCCATGACACAAAATCTTTCTCTGTCCTACCAAGCAATAGGATGAATTTGTCTCTTGAAATTGCAAGCAGGTGAAGAGTGTCAGCAAGTAAGTAAATATTTCCTGGAAATGGACATGGCTTCTCTGTTGTAGTCTCATCCCCTTAACAGGTTTCCTCCCACATGAAAGGCGTGTTCAGGATGTGAACCAATCTGTATGGAGACCACTTCATAATTCCATTAACTTCACTGAAATGTATTTTCTAGCATTAATTCAAACACATAATTTAGATATATAAATATACTTTAAGTGTTTGATTGTATACAGTACTGTGCAAAAGTTTTAGGCACATGCTGTAGAGCAAAGATGCCTTCAAAATAATTAAATTAAATGTTTCTACAGTTAAAAAGAAATACCATAAAGAGCAGTAAATGAAATAAAGTCAATATTTGGTGAAAAAAAAAATTTAAATTAAAATATAAATAGTAGTCTCCGGTAAAATTAGTGCAGTTTTATAAGGAAATGAGCTGGTAGGTTTTATTGAGCATCTTGCAGAACCAGCCACAGTTCTTCTGGATACTTTGACTTTCGCACTTGCTTCTTATTTTTGCAGCAAAACCCAGCAGCCTTCATTGTGTTTTTTGTCTGAAAAGTGTCTCTTACGTAATCTGCTGCTTTCTTTAATGATATACAAACATTTTTCTGTAACATTTCATTTTGTGCTAGAAAACTAATGTTTGGGAATCTAACATGTTTTTTGTAATGTAGACGTCATAAAATAAAAAATCTATAACAAAGTTTGTACAGTACTAAAAAAAAGTAGGGTGCCTAAAACTTTTGCACAGTACTCTATATCTAAATTAGGCCATTGGCAGCACAGCTAAAGCTTTTTTTGACAGTAAAGCACCATATACAACTGCCACAATAAAATTATAACATTTAAACCTAGTAGGCTAGGTAAAAAGAAAGAAAAACTTTACTGTGGAGTGTGACATCACAAATAAATTCAATGCTGAACACAGGCACCCCCAGTCAAAGTGTCTAGTCAAAGTGTATAATTGTATAACTAGTCAAAGTGTATACTTATAGTGAACTAATGGCCACAGCATTGTGAAATAAAGCATGATGGCTTGATGTGATGCTGAATTGGCTTATTATTTAAAACATAATAATAATAAATTAGAGTAATTGTAAAAGGTCACTGTTTATTTTAAATTAGTGGGTAAATGAAAAGTTATTGGGTATCAGTTCACTGCCTCTTGTTATGAAAAGATGAAAGATGACATTTCCATTGATTATTAAGCCAAACAACAAGGTTGATCGGTCGAGTTTTGCATGAACACTTACTCAAGATACAGTGCACTATACAAACAATAGGAGGTGGGAGGCCATGCACTTGCAATATGCCTTTTGTTTTTCTACCCTGACTAGGGAGCCTATTACTTCCTGTTTAGATATCATGGCACACTTTGTGGTCAACCATGTCGCTATCGGCTGGCAATGTTATGACAAATGCATTATTTGCATAACTAAAGAATTAAATTTCAGCCTAGAAAGCATTTTTGTTGATTAAAAAAAAAGGTGTTTCCAATTTCCATTTCATCACCTATATTTTATACTTTTAGCAAAAGATCTAATAGCAGACCATTACAATAATTAAGTACTTTATATACCGTAAAATAGTACAATATATATATATATATATATATATATATATATATATATATATATATATATATATATATATATATATATATAAAATACATTGATAGTGCACTAATGACATTAAATTTATAAATATAAAAAATACACCTTTTACACAATTTTAATTTTAAATCCCATTGAACTGCCATTCTTTTTAAAATGTTAGCAGCATTCTCACTGTATTAGTGAATAAGATGATGTAATGGTTTGAAACAGCACAGCAAAACTGACTTGGGTTTCACTATTAAATTGATTTCTGCTCTGCCATTATTAGCAGATTCTAGCAGAATTGAGCAAATTCATTTCTTTAAAGGCCCGAGCAAATCTTCTACCAACACATTAAAGCAGTCAGTCAAGTGCATAAATATAAAATATTCCAATGAACTAACATTAGAAGAGATGTCTAACACAGAATAAATCCTATGCACATAGAGGTTTAGAAGCATACGTGAGGTATTGTTTTATTTATGGCTTTGACAAGGTACCACCTTCAAAACCACTGCGCTTTCTCTCTCTCTCTCTCTCTCTCTCTCTCTCTCGTTCTCTCTTGTTCTCTCTCCACACATAGTCCAACAGACATATCCTAAAAGCTCTTGTCCCAGTTTTTGACATCCCTTTCAGGCACTCTACCATTCTAGCACTGCTCTGTCATTCGAACACTGAAGTGGCCTCTGACTAGGCGTTCAGAACAAGTTCCCACCCCCATGTCCTCTGGCACTGAGTCAATTTCACCGACTCGATTGCATGTCATCAGCACCACCAAAATGGGTGTCTGGATCCCGTAAGACAGCTGATCCTGGGCGTCATTCTGTAACAGTATGTACCCTGTAATGGTAAAGCCATGCTAAAAGTAGAACTCTACAGCCTATTGATTTAAGCCCCTCTGGGCAGTAAACCACAGCACACAGCAATCACATATTAAAACGAACGCTTATGTAACCACAGTGACTTCATTAGGCTCGGAAAAACTGCTGATCTGACAAACCTTATTGACCAGGCTATTCATGTCTGAAACGTCAGCCATATTTGTACATTTTGGAATGTAAAAACTAAGGCATTACAGTTTGGTCTGTGTGGTCTGTGTTACCCAGTAACAGCTTTATCCCAGGAGGCAGGAATACCAGTCAACCAGTCCATTACAAAGCACCATGCACACACACATTCATGCCTAGGGACTATTTAGCATAGACAATCAACCTACTGGCACATTTTTGAGAGGTGGTAGGAAACCAGAGAGCCAATGATCATAACATTCAATACTCAACAGACATAGTGACATGAATGCACAATTGAGTCCTGTACTCAACAGCTGTACTCTTACTCAGTTCCATTTCCAAGAAAAATACTTTTTACTCCTTACCTTCAAAGTACTAGTTACAAATCACAAAGGTCTCTTCTTCTCTCATCCAGATTGTCTGTACACAGTACGTCAACAGAATGGGATCTACCACATTTTATTTGCATTTTATTTGCATTTTGCTCACCTTTCAGCGTAAAGAATCCAATCGAATTCACTGTAGAAAGAACTATTGTGTCAGTTTGTCTGTTGTGACCAAAACTATATGGCTGAAAGAATTTTGACACGACAATCACACCCATATGTGGTTCTTCCCCAGACGTTTGTTTGTTGAAGTAAGAATTTGACACATTATCTACACTTTCACCTTAGTATCATTTCTTGCTCATATTTCCACCCCAGCACGTAGGGTTCGATTTTATATAATCAAAACGGTTCAATCTGCAAATGTATAGATCCTAGATTTTCTAATGAGGGTAAAAGTTTAAGTATGTTTCTTTGCCAATTTCTATGCATTTTTATGTTGTCTGTTGATCTTTTTGTATACATCATTAAGCAATTTATAATATTTATTGTAGCAAAATTTGTGGTCTTCAAAACAAGTTTTGGGTGACGTCCATGGTTCCTCATCCTATCTGTCACATTTCATTGTCAAAACTACTCTGGCAAAGAAATCCAGACACAGTATTTTGATGATTTACTGTAAAAAAAATGTATTTCAGCAAACCATTTTAGTTTTCCAGAGATTTCCGAATACATCATAAAGGTGGACAATTTTGTGGTAATATACACTGTTTTCTGCTCTTTCTTAAAGAGGTAAATCATCCACAAAGTCCTTAGAAGTGATAATCAGTTTTACATGACTGATTATCATTGTTACTTTAAAACAAGATCAGTCTCTTAGTCACAGTAAGTTTGAGTAAAAAAAAAAAAAGAAAAAAAAAAGAAAGATTTCCTATAAATTCACAATGATAAAATCAACAAGGACCAAATGAATACACCACACCATCCAACTGCACACTACGTAGTGTAGCATGGTCACTGGTAGAGATGGAGGGCCAATGTAGAAAAAGCATTCAGATTATTCCAGTCATCCACAAGTACTTGTATACACCTATATCAAAAGAGTCACCGAAAAAATTGTAATCATCAAACAAAAACATCGCCAACATATGAAAAAAGAACATCGTCTCATGAGAATCATTATTTAACAGTTTAGCAGAAAGTTTCCATGTAAAGTATAAAGATACAGCAATGAAGTACAACACTGTTGTCAGGTTAGGTGAAGTAACATTATTTCATCAAGGGAGGCAGGGAAGGTAAGACACCAATAATGGGACAGCACTTAACACAATTCATCCTCCAGGGTGCCTTTTTTCCCTCCAAAAATATCATTGCCATTTCATAAAACCTTAATTAAAAAAAAATAAATACTTAGCACAATATTGTAAAAACAAACAAACAAACAAACAAAAAAAACCTAAATAAGTAAATAGACACTGACTTACAAGTTTGAGTAAATTATACACATAAATTTACATTTAGTTGTTCATTATTAGGTGCAAAAAAGCACATATGTAAGAGATCAATCAACACACAATAAAAAGTACACTTCAAATGGTTCCTATATGAACACTGTTCTTGAGAAATTTCCTCACAATATGTATCTTTTATCCCAAAATGTATGGAAGAGCAAAACTGTGTGGTATTGACAAATGCACATTTATAGTGAGGTTTGAATCTTTCATTCATTCATTCATTCATCTTCATTAATGGAGGATAAGGCGCCTGTGCCAGGAACAGTGGGAAAGACTTGGAAATACAGTACACCCTGGATGGGAGGCCAGTCCATCACCGGGTACAATGCACACACACACATATTCACACCTACGGGCAATTTTAGAGTAGTCAATATATCTATCAGTTTTGGGGAAGTGGGAGGAAACTGGTGAATCCAGAGGAAACCCAGGCAGGCATGGGGGAGACAACATGGGAAACTCTGGAGAGACAGTAACCCTAAACTTACAAGCTCAGGAGCCAACCTGGGACCCTGGAGATGTGAAGTGGCCACATACATTATTATTAACGATTAATTAATGCACAGGCCTAAGGTTGGCGTTTCAATTAAAAATGGAAGAAAATATTTTCCACATCACCTCTCTGCATGTCTCGCACAGACACAGTGGACACAGCATGAATAAATCTGAACAATTTGAAGATATCGCAATGTCAAGTTCCTCTACACTGTCTGGCACTACATTGACTGTTACTATATCTTGACCTTAGTATTATAAGTTTCTACCTAGCTTAAGTATGAATGAGAGAATATTATGAATTAATACTAAGGTCACTATATAGTATTCTGGCATTTATGTATTTACCTAAGCAGGAAGGAACCACTTGCAGTTGTACATGTATGTAAAAATGCAAAACATGAGCAAAGTAGAATTACTTACTGTACAATAATACAACAAGTGCTAAAAGGAATATGTCAAGAAATCATACCAATACAGATGTCTTGGAACTGTTATCCAAAGTACAAATATTCAAGTTTAAATTCTTTGTTGTCCTCAATATCTGAGTTTATCAGCAGCATCCGTGTCTAGACTGAGATTGGTCTGATCTCACTTTTAACTCACTCAAACACATTCAGTATGCGTCACAAATTTCCTTTGGGAACAGGAATTTGCCTGGCCATACCAAATGAAGAAGCAGTAAGTCATTAAACAAAAGCACTTTCGTTTCAGTTAGTTTGTGAGAATCAAACATTTTGAGGCATACATACGTACATACATACACACACAACACACACTTCACATTGTTTTTTGCTCGTATATTTAGTGGATCCATGTCCTGGCCCAGATGATTTGCACTGGAATGCAAAGTGGAAATCTCTAGGGAGAGTGGCTTAGTCATGACACAGCAGTGGAGGGTGAAAGTGCGTTATTTCAGCCAGGCATATAAAAGCTCAAAGACAGCAGACAAACCCCCCCCACCTCTGCACACCAAGACAGATGAAGGGAGACTTCAAGGACTGAGGCTGAAAACTAGACAATATTCAGGAAGAAGAAAGCTTATCACAGTGAACTGAACAAAGCCTGGTCTTTATCACAGATTACACTCCCATATTTGAAAAGTTGAAAAGAATGGTGCATAGTATCATAAGAGCACTGTTCAAAATCTATAAACGAAGGAGAGAATGTAAACAATGGATCAGAGGGTAAGAAAGGAAGAATTAAACCCGTGGACATTTTCCATAGCTAATCATCAAAGGGAGGCGGTTTGCCTCCTCTCCTGAATTATTCAAATGAATGCAATGAAAATGAATGGCATCAGAATCAAATAAGCAAAGTTGATTTAAATAGCAGTAAGGGTAGGGATCTAGAGGGCTGGATTAAGCACGAATAATATAAAGCTGTTGCTTATATTATTATTGCCTTTTAAAATGTACTTTTAACTGGATTTTCTAAAACCATTCATAAGACTATTCATCCATCCATCTATCTATCTATCTATTTTCCATATCACTTATCCTACACAGGGTCATGGGGAGCCTGGAGCCTAACCCAGGGAACAAGGGGCACAAGGCGGGGGACACCCTGGACGGGGTGCCAACCCATCACAGGGCACAATCACACACAATGGACAATTTGGAAATACCAATCAGCCTACAGCACATGTCTTTGGACTGGGGGAGGAAACCGGAGTACCCGGAGGAAATCCCCAAAGCACAGATTTGAACCTCCAACCTTGGAGGTGTGAGGCAAACATGCTAACCACTAAGCCACCATGCCCCCCTTCATGAGACTATATTAACTATAACTAATTCACATTGTTGTTCCTGGTAGGTATGAATTCAGTACCATTTAGATTGATTCAAGTTTTGCCAGTCATCTATAGGTGGAAAAATACTGACAGTGATTTTTAGCTTGAGTCTGCTGTTTTGACTGAAAAACAGAATCAAGATCTGTTTTAAAAATAACTTAAAATAAAATGAAACTCATTCAAGCAAGCTATGGGCATTTAGATTCAGAGTGACAAGCAGCATGGTAAAATTAAACAATTATTAAATTAACCTTGTTGTTTGTTTCCTTTCTACTAAAATGTAAAATGATGGGCTTTTTCCTCATTTCTGATCATTCCCTACTTGTTTTGCTCATATCACACCATTTGATTTAGTACCTTTAACACAGTAAAACAAATACATACAAAGTGCTTAGAAAAATAAAATCTATACTTGCACCCTCATGCCTGCAGAGATTTAAAAAATAGATAATAGTTCAGAAATTCAATTAGAAAAGAAAAATCTAACAGAATCCATTAGTGTTTTTCAGTCCACCATGTATTAAAAGCACAGTATTGGGACTCTATCTATCTCTCTCGCACACTCTCTCTCTCTCATTGTTTTGTTTCTCTCTCTGTGTGCGTGAAAAAAAAAAGTTGCTTTTCATATTCGCATCTAGTATCTCAAGTTCCATCTAAAATATCCATTTGTGCAAGTGTCTAAGCTGGAATAATTAAATTCAATATCTCCTCCACTGTTCATACGCTTCTATTGCACATTTCCCACACAGAGGTTTGTAAAAAGAATGTAAACCACAAATGTAGTAACACAAGTGGCAGATGATTCAAATGACAAAAATGCACAATAAACCTTTGTGTGTGGTAATATTTCTCAGCGTTAACTGGGATAAGAAAATAAGTGCATTGAACTCTCTACTGGATAATATGTCTAGAAAAGTTCTGTGCACAGTGGAGAAGGTGTGAGAAATTTGCTACAGTTTTCGGGTCTGAGAAATTCATCACTTTGTGTCTTTTTCTGTGCTTGACAGTACATTTTTTTTTTTTTTTTGCCCTTGCATTGCATTTTCTCCCTGCCTTCACTGTTGTATACATTGGTTATGTCAATGAGGGCAGGTTGATAATACGTAGAATACAATAATAGTTATAATGTATTACTATGTAGTATTTAACATTATAAAACTTGGCACATTATTATGAGCACAGTATCACTGTGAGGTTGATTATACAAACACCCATTTGCCTACTTCTGTTTAAGTGCTATAATTATGCAATAGAAATACTCAAAAGACTGGAAGTACATCATTTTTAAATATTTCCTCAGCATACCCTACTGCATTATCTCCCAAATTATTTTTATTCAACCTTTTTTTTTTTTTTTTAAACGTCCACAATAAGCATGTTGCAAATCCATGCTTTCTTTGTCTACTTCATTTCTTTCTATTACTTCCCTTTAAAAAAAATCTATTGTTCTAGATCTTTTAGACTTGTGTTTCCAGGCCACTCAGCTTGGGAGTTAAGATTCGAGGTGTAACACCAGAGTTGAGATCTCGCTCGAATTCCAGCAGCTGGCCCATGAAGTTGAGGTTGGGAGACACCACTGGTCTGCGACTCCGCACATATTTATAAGCATCGGTCATGGTCATGAGGGTGTGCTTCATCAAGTAAGCAATGACGATAGTCGCTGAACGAGACACGCCTGCTTGGCAGTGAATCAACACACCTCGGCCACTCTGGTGAGCCTCCTCTGAAAAAAAAATGGCACATCAACACATACATGTTCATCATTCACTGATTATTTCAGTGGTTTCTTCAGTTTAGATTCAAACAGTGACACACAAAACAGGCACTGAGCCAAACAGAGCCAAACACCAAAAATCCACGAAACTAGGCACAAAATACAAGATGGGTCACTGTGGGACAAACAGACTATGTCTATCCAAAAATCCACTCACCTATAAACTCAAAGACCTCCTCAAAATATTGTCTGAGATTCTGCTTGCTGTTGTCAGTAGCAGGTAGACGCTTGTAGCGTACCAGACCCGTGTCCAGGTGATAGAGGGGCAGGTGGGTGGTGACATTAACCACATAACTGATGTTCAGTCGCAGCAGCAGATCCAGGTCCTGAGCATCTCTTTCATTCCCCAAGAAAAGGAAAGGTAGAATGGGGCTGATTACCGCGTTCTCCACATCTGGAGTCATTACACTCTCATCCGATAGAGATGCAGGGAGGGAGGATGAGAGCGGAAGGGAGAGGTGCACTGACAGAGAAAAACAGAACCCTTTTCATTATCTTGTCCTCTGTGTGAAATAAGTGCACCTGTTGTGCAAGTGAGCTAGTAATTAGGAAAGCAAGTGGGAGGTTGTAAAAGAGAGAACATCATCCAAAAGACACTCTATAATATTTGCTATTACTTTCATCCACGTTGCACATTATATTGAAATTGCATTAGTTCTGAATATGGCTTTGAGCATTCTGTTATGCTTACATAATTGTAATGACATACAAACAGCAGAAGGGATTAGAACACAGAGAAAGTGGAGCAGATGAATATGGAAAAAATAGTTCTAGCATGTAACTTTGCAAGAATATAATATCATTTCACTGATTTGAATCATTCATGTTTGTATTCACATCATCATGCTTTTCTTTTTTTCTTTTAACCAAGCTACGATAAGCAGTCTTTACCCTGTGGCTTATTTTTAAGCAACACATTTCAATAACATGTAAATGTGAAGCTGAGTTCCTTTCAGGCACAGGAAGGTAAAAATGGGAACAAAATCATGAGGAACTTACAAGAATCCTAAAAAAAAAAAACCCTTACCTCTCCTCTTCTCCTCTTCTTGCTCTCTATTGAATGAGTTAAGAACCAAATGGAGTGACTGAGCAGATGGTAAGGAGTGCCCACCCTCCCAATCTCTTCCTCTTGGTTTGGGCTTGATCAGGGTGCCAGGGGCTGATGGTGGAAGGGAGAAGGAGGGTGAAGACTCAGGAGTGAGAGACCGATGGGAAGGGGAGCTTGGAAACATATCATCTAGACCATCATCAGTTCCCATTCCAGCATCACCTTCTTTGTTAAAGAGCCTTTTCAGAGAGTCTTGACCTGGGTCTCTCCTGTTTCCTGACCCCATGAAGTCCAAAACTGCCATCTTGCCTTGTTGGAGTCTCCGTCGTCCTGCATGGTCAGTCAGTTGGGAGCGGGTAAACTCTAGAAGATTACGGCAGTCTAGAATGACTGGACTGGTTCCATTACTGGTACTCTGGTCATGGCCCATGTAAGAGTTTCCTGTTCCCATCCTCATCCCTACACTGTGATGGTTAGGTTGGGTTTTAGAGTGAGTCATCTTTTTTGCAAGTTCATCAGGCCAAATTGTGCGCACGCTGTAATCATCGTCATCGTGTTGGTGCCCTCCCATGGTATACACCCCAGCATTGTGGGAAAAGCCAGGAGGCTTCCCTCTGTGAGGGTTAAAAGTCACTACTATAGGATCACTACTGCAGTAACTACAAGTAGAGCTACCAGCCTGGCTTGCTTTGGGGTTGCAGCCACTGACACAACTTTGCAGTGCACGCAAAGGAGCAGATGGGGAGAATGGGGCACAGGGTAGACAACCACCAACCAATTTTTTGCGAAAGGCAGCAGGACTCTGAAAACTTCTACCTTCCCCTGAACAGGATGCACAGCCCAGGGGCCTGAGAAACCCTGTCCTGCACTCTGAGACAGTGCTGTTGGATGAAGAGGTGTTTGTGGTTGAAGCCGTGGACAGACACCCTCCTAATTTCTTCAATCCCATGGCACCGTCACCTACGTTGTTTGAACTTGCCCTTTGGCCTCGGGAAAATGAAGAAGATGGGCTACCAGTACCCCCTTTGCAGCCAGCTGAGTGGGTTCTCCCTCCTCTACAGCATACCAGCCTCCAACAGTCACAGTTGAATGGACGAGAAAAGTCAATAGTGCAAGTGTGATCTGGGCTAGGGAAGCCGTCACGAGAAGAGGTTGGAGATAGTGGCAAGCTGTGGAGGATCTGGGGGTGTGTTTCTCTGATACGTGAGGACCGGGTTTGACTGACTTGTGGGAAGGAAGATGGGGCCCAGAAGGGGACAGAGTTTGGGGTCACCTGATAGTGGGTGTTTAGGATGGAGGCATGGGCTGATGGGGTAGAGCTAAGGTGATGGGATAGACTGTGTGGCTTGGGAGGCTGATGGACAGTTCCCAGTTTGGAGTTTTCTTTGTTACCAACAGAAGGCACGTCCCTGTAGTTGGCAGTTGTAAAACGTGGATTTGATAACAACTCTTCCTCTTTTGTCCACCTAGATTTAGATTGTTGTCTTTGGGCTGGAACAAATTCCAGCACCCCACCAGGTGACACTGTGAGGTTGTTCTGATAGTGGTTATTATACTGCGCCTTGATCTGGTGCCTCTCAGTGGTGTCTGAAGACTTTCCTCTGAATTTCCTGTCACTTTGCCCTGGAGCTAAGTGTGAAGACACCCACTGGGCCCTGCTCTCTCTGTCGTTTTCACCTCGAGTCACGCTGCTACTGCACCTTTTGTCTGAATGTGTCCCTCCTTTGTCCACTGATACTTTAATGTCAATAGTATGAGTGTGCGTGTAAGGTCTGGGACCCAGAGTCACAGTCCCATTGCTGTGACAGTGACTAGGGATCTGGCTGCTGTCCTCTGTACTGTCGCCTCTCTCGCCCTTGGCTCTCTGCCCATGGGGTAAGTGCCTGTGCCTGCATTCCAGTGACCAAGAGTTAGAAGGTAAATGGAGACGGGATGGAGGAAGTTGGGTGTGTGCTAAGCGGGGTGGGGGCTCGTTGCGGGTGGTAAGACGTGAGGAAGACTGAGAGGTGGCTGGTGGAGAGGCCACGCACAAGCCCAAGCTTTTAGGCCGCTGAATTACCACTATGCGCTCGTCAAGAGGGAGGGGAGGCATCTGGGGCTAGGCAGAGCTGCATGTTTGAAGATCAGAGAGAAAAAGAGAAATAAATGGCAGATAATTCTGATATTTGAGTAATTTTATGTTATACATGACATTCATGTATTTGCTCGATGTTAGTCACACCACGCACAAAATTACAAAATTGTGATGAGTACCACACAGAAGCTTATCATAGCTTCTGTTTGTCATCCACAACCTTCCTGTTAATTGGACACCAAGAAACAAACTAAAACAACAACAAAAAACAATCCATGTTATTATGTTATCTAGCATGCTATCTTTGAAAAAGCCACACCAGGTTATTATGTTTTAGCAGTGGCAACCACTACCATTAGCAATCAGCATTTTGTAATATCAGAAGTCTGTAGTGGATGGGAGAGCGAGGGGGTGGGGGTGGGGGTGGGGGGGTTTAGAGGACTGGGAGAACAAATATAAGATATGACATTGATATGACATTGTTGACTCAGCTACAGACCTTGTCTGAGGGACACTCATGCAAAACTGCACTTCAGATAAACACATACACTCCAGGACACAGTCATCACACCATGCGTTTAATCCCACATGCATACATCCACGCACTGAGCCTGGTGATGGTATCCTCATCCTCTTTCTTTTTTCAGCGTTGCCTTTTTCTGCCTGTGGTGAAGGGGGTGATGGTTACATTGACCCAGATTTTCTGATGTAACATATCACTTTGATCACACACCTCATACATGCTATCACTCAAAAAGTACATGTGTAAAGGGTATTTATATTACAGTGGAGAAAACTTTTGTAGCAACAGCATGTGCTTGCTTAGCGTGTATAAAGCAGCCTCTGCATGTTTGTTACACACACATCACATTTCATATACCATATACTGTATAAGCAACTGTCTTGTTTGTGTACCTCCTTTTAATTCTTACCAGAAATTCACAGCTTTAACAGAATTTTCATACTTCTAGGACAACAAATTGCTGTGAAATTGGAACCTGGCTGGTTAGTATTGTAGTATGTGACAGCAAATGTATAATATGCAAGAGTAGCCAATTACTGTATGTGATGCTTTGTAGCTGTGTAGCCTTGTAGTAATGAGCACATAGTATCAACTTACACAGGGCCTTGTATGGTGAAATATGTCTGTTGCAGGGTGGACAATGTCTCTTTAGGTTAAAATCAAAGCAAATGTATGATCAAATGATATTTGGTCAGTGTCAATATGATTTCCAGATGCTAATGAATGCTATTGGTGTCTTGGTCATTTAGCTCCCTTAGAGCTCTACTACATTATAGCAATTTTCATTTATCCACACCACAAGGTACAGTCTATGTGAAGGGCATGTTTGTTTTGCTTAATAGTGATCTAGAACTTTAGCTTGGGAAAATGATTCTCACTGTTGCTCACATGACGTGTGTTTCTAGACAGAGAAATGCATTTGGGTGGAATTTGAGAAACATAGGTGTCTATTGTGAAATAGGAAAAGCCCAAGAGGACAATATTTGCATCAAGTAAGAGCATTTGTTTGACTACTACC
This sequence comes from Cranoglanis bouderius, assembly GCA_023630585.1. Taxonomy (NCBI): domain Eukaryota; kingdom Metazoa; phylum Chordata; class Actinopteri; order Siluriformes; family Cranoglanididae; genus Cranoglanis; species Cranoglanis bouderius. The sequence continues at coordinate 22,814,982 of CM042541.1, forward strand.
TCCTTATAGCATGCAAAGTGTATGAGCAGCTTCTTCGAATGAAGCAGGCAGGACAGATATGACTAGTAAAGGCTGGTAAAGATAAGTATATAAAGAGTTGGTAATAATGTACTATATGTAATATAATGTAAATACTTAATGTAAGATGTACTCATATCTTGTAATGTACATCGTGTGATAGGAGTACTTTGATTTTGAAGCACAAATTGTCTTGGACATGGAGCAGCCTGAGATATCTGCTTAATGCATTAAGATGGGAATATTTAAATGGCTGTGCATGACTGCCTTCCCTGCAGTCGTCCCTGTTGAAGTGATAATGTTAAAAATGTTTACAAATAAAGAGACTCACTAAATTTTGCTTGGAGCATCTGGTGAATTTCTGATATCTCTACTAGCAGAGGCTCATTGATTGATGTGCCTATATCGTGTTTCGTCTTGCTTGGGTACAAGAAGGATCTGGAGAAATCTGGTAAAACTATCCCGTGTCACAAAAACGGTAAAGGATTTTTAAAATGGAAATTCTTTTGCTTATTTCAGAAAAAAAAGGGTGACTTTTTCATTTTCATTATCATGGATACATTTCTCATTTCTTTTCTCATTACAAAACAAAGTTACAGTATGTACATGTAAGATTATGAGGATTTTTTATTATAGTGTTACTATTATACTGTTATAAATAACAGCTTGTCAGAATAATGTTAACAGATAATATAGCAATGTAGGTAAAATGCACTTTTAAATTTAGGTCATTTCAAATCAGATTCAAAATCAGAGAAAATGTATAAAGGTACCAAATGTATGGATTTGTATTATATCTTTAAAAAAAATGTTGTTTAAATGGTAAACACTGGAAATGTAATTACTCATTTTGGTATCTTCAATTGATGTCAATCATTTTTATTGTTTATAGTATATTTTGCCGTTTTTCTTTGTTTGTTTTCAAGATTTCACAAATGTTGCTATTCTTGCTAAATATGTTCTTGGACCATACCTTCACTTGAGATTCTGTAATTCAACTGTTATGACCTACTGAACAAAGTCAGTACATTTACCTTTTAAAAGTAGGATCAGGTTGTATGAGTTGGGTTTTTGGATGATGTACAGTCAAATAACAGTTAGAAGTCACATATACTGTATAGAGTAAATTCATAGTGAATGCTAATAAAGTGGATGCTGAGCTGCAGAGTAATTATGTCCTCCAGCTGCCTGTGAAAATATTGTAATGCAACATGGTACATTTTAACAAATAAAGAAAATGAAATTGACCTATAGACCTATAGATAAAAAGAAAGGAAGGAAAAATAAAGAAAGAAATTGCATTACACTCTACAGTAACAGTCTGTCTATTATTATTATTATTATTATTATTATTATTATTATTATTATTATTATGTCTTTTTTTAATTTATTTTTTTAACTCATTTTCAGCCACTCACTGCAACTTCAGTCTTTCTAACATCGAGCTTAAATCCCACACGGAAAGTCTGTGTCTGTCTCAGGCCTACTCAGCATCTATGTTCATCCATTTACTCAGATGCCGTAACTGCGGGTTACACATCATCCTGTTTGATTCTCTGCCTTTGTTCCTGCTTACTCTTCTATAGTAACAAAAGTCCAGATAACATGCACAGTAATGTGATAATGATAAATGAAGTGGAAACTAGATAATGAAATGGTTTGGCGCACCGTCACCCATCAATGCGCTTTGGATAACCAGCTGCGTTTGGCTCTCATCGTTGTGTGCTGCTGGTCCTTTGTCCCTGGAACTAGGCTACTATAGTTGTCCTCCCAAAACTGCCATGCAGATTCGATCAAGCATATCCATATGCTTTACTTGCAGTTTCGGCACCATAGACATTAGTCTATGTCCTGGGCAAAGACATGAATTGATTGGACTGGAGCCCAAAGGATGGATCATCTGGGATCCAGTAAACCAAAATGACTGGTTAGGCCATGCTGTCACATATGTGCCCTGATGCATCCAGTAACTCTCTCTCTCTCTCTCTCTCTCTCTCGTTCAGGTTATTATGAGGAATATTTGACCTCAAGATGTTGCAAAATTTGTTCTAGCTGTGCTGGGTGTAGGCTATTCCAGCTGCGCTTTTATGCGCTTCTTTGCAAGAGGGATGGTGTGGTGTGATGTGATGTGATGTGATGTGAATCTCTGGGATAAACAATAATCATAAGCAGTCATGCGGGCCGGTAAATGTTTAAATGTCAAAGAAATACACTTCTGTTATCATTTGTCGGTTGAATGAAAACCGAGCCATGGCTATTTTCGTGGCTCAGACATGCAGGAATAGAAATAAAAGTAGCAATTAAAAAAAAATAAATAAATAAAAAATACTCACGTTACTGGTAACCTAGGTCCGCTGTATTGTCATTATTTCTCACTGACGCTCGTGCTCCTTCTCTTGTGATAATTCCTCTCCGATGCATGCACGCTTACATAGCCATATCTAAATCTGCGTGCTTTTATGATCTAAAAACAACCACGCAGTAGCTATGTTTATGCAGATCTCTCATTTACAGTTCGCACAGGCTGCTTATGCACAGCATAAAAACATGCAGTCACCGCGGTCGATTGTGTGAGCTCACAGCACAACTGCACTGGAGTCGCGCATCTTGTGCAACGTGCGCGCGCGTGCGCGTGTCTCTCTCTCTCTCTCTCTCTCTCTCTGTGTGTGTGTGTGTGTGTGTGCCTGCGCATGTGTGCGCGCGAAGGCGGGGTTTCCAAGTAGATGACATCATTCTGGCCCAATGGCAAACAAAACAAATGAAATGGGGGAAATCGGATTTGTGTCACATCAACCATCTAACGCAAAAGCAAGACCTGAGGACCCTACCGTGTTATTTCATCGCGTTCATGATCAATAAAAGTCTATGACACAGTCATATATACATAAGCATCGTCAATAATGCACTGTATGCAGTGTAACATTGCAATGCATTGTTTGTGGTAAATAAAGCCATGGCTTTCAAAATGGACCCCCTGACACAAAGCCAGTGGGTCTACCATTAATTTAGCCTATTTATTCACATTACAGTGGTGGAACTCACTATGAATCACTATCAAAGTTATTACCAGTTAGTATATATACTAAATATATTGTATATTAGTATAGTATATATATGTTTATCAGCCTAGTTGTTGAATTGAATGGGGGTGAAGTTCAGCAAAACAACTATAAATAATGTCAACATAAGTCTGAGAGCCATTTTAATAAAACCGCAAAGTGTTCCACTTGATGCAAAATCTTTTTAATTGGCACTTTAACATAATGTAACTGGTTTTGGTTAGAAAGTTCAGCAATAAAAAGTTTTAATGACAGCAATATGATTCAGTGTGATTCTTAAGTATTTGCCTAATTCAGTTCAGTTCAGTTTCATTTGCATAGTGCTTTTAGCAGTGGACATTGTCACAAAGCAGCTTTACAGAAATCTATGAATTCAGTACATACATTTTACATTTAAAGTTTATCCCTAATGAGCAAGCCAGAGGCGACGGTGGAAAGGTTAAAAAAAAAAAAAAAAAAAAAAAAAAAAAGAAAAAATGTGGGCTTCCATCCATCAGTACGGCTTATTCTACACAATATCGCGGGAGCCTATTCCTGGAGCCTATCCCAAGGAACTCGTGGCACAAGGCGGGGGATCCAACCCATCACAGGGCACAATCACACACACATTCACACACTACAGACAATTTGGAAATGCCAATCATCCTACAACACATGTCTTTGGACTGGGAGAGGAAACCAGAGCACCTGGAGGAAACCCCCGAAGCAGGGGGAGAACATGCAAACTCCATGCACACAGAGCGGAGGAAGGATTCGAATCCCCAACCCCGGAGGTGTGAGGTTAGCCACTAAGCCACCGTGCTGCCAAATAAATCTGATGTGGTGTTTGTAATGTGTAATGTAAAGGTGTTCTGATTTGTAAGTCGCCTTGGATAAAAGCGTCTGCTAAATGAAAAAAATATAAATGAATAAATGATTGTAGGTTTGTTTTATTAGATTTTATTTTACACTGGAAGTGGTTCCTGGTTGCAGAACTGGCTAGTCAAAAGACCTAAGTTCACTCTTTAGGGGGGGGGGGGGGAAAGTTAGATGTAGAACCCTTAAAGGTTGAAACTTTTAACTAGACTAAGAGTCTCCCTAACAGAGAAGGTTCTAAGTAGAACGATATTAGAAAGCTAAGAACCCATAACTATCCAAAGAAGTCTTTAAGAAACCTTTTTTTAAAGAGTAGGTTATATATTTGAATCCAAATGAGATACCCTCAAGGGTGACCACAGACAGCTTTAGGAATAAAGAGATCAACCAATTTGACCAATTTCTCATTCTGAAACACATGTCCAGGGCTATAGGAACTGACCAAATCCGTATTTATCTTTGCTTCAAGTTCAAAATGTTGCAGTAGGATACTTCAATATTTTATGTTATACTTCTCACACCAGCAGAGAGCAGCAAAGTGCATCACGTTAGCACAAAGTGAACCATGGAACAACAGCAAAATAGAAAGAATAAACTGGTTAATGACAATGGGGGCCTGCATTCTCCTTAATACTGCTCCTGCGTTTCTGGTTTGTTCACCACACTCGCAATGCCAATATTTTACAGAACAAGAGCTCCCGAAGATCAACGTCACTGACAGTCATCAGATACTGTATGTAAAAAATACTCTCAAAGCCCCTCCATGCAAGCTGGAGAAATGCTTCAAACTATGTACTCTGTCATCCATACATACGGAGGAAAGCAAATATCTAATTTATATAGAATTTATTTAAGTAAATAAATGAATAATAGTAATAAGAAAACAAACAAACAAACAAACAAACAAACAAATAATAGTACTGGACAAGTTGCTGTCTCACTGTACTTGACAAATGTACACAGCAAAAAAAAAGGTGTTGAATTAACACCTTCAGTGTTTATATATGTCCAAATATGTGTTAATTCAACACTGAGGATTTTGCTGTGTAAACAGTGCTGCCAGAAATGTGAGACCTGCATTACTTCAAATGGAAATGCTTCATAGCACTGAATGTAAGTAGCCCATTAGACCAACCAAAGCTGCAATCACATGAACTGTCCACTTTTCTATTAGGGAACTATTAGGGAAAACACAAATCTAGATATCTGTAGATATCTGCAGTTAATGCATTTCCTCAAGTGATTCACTGATAAACAAGATGATTTGCTTGAGTCATAACAACTTATTTTTTGTATGTTGTGAGACCAAAGCCACAGACGCTTATATTAATGAGGATAAAGAAATAGGTCAAATAATCAATTAGACATTGGTAATCACAGGGTAGTGAAAATGGAAATCAGCTGTTGAGGAAACTCGTTTGGAAACTGGTTGTAACTGGTTTGTACCTCACTCATTCACTCACTTTTCAAAGGATTTTCCACAAGAGACAGCCATTGGCACCCTATTAGGAGAGGATGGCAGTAATACAGAAGAAAAGTGGATGGTGTTTGAGCTTGTGGGGATAGTGATGGAGTGTATGGGGATGGGGTAGGGATGGTGATGGAGTGTGTGGGGACGAGGTAGGAACTGCAATGTCTCCAAATGTTTTGATCTTCACTTGAGCCAAAACAGCACATTCCTGTGAATATGTAGACATAATAGGTAATTGGATTAGTCTATTATCTCTTTGGCCTAGGTACAGTTAAATAGGTCAAATTAAAAGGTAAAGATATGCCTGGAATACTTTATTTAGATAATCTATGTTGGAGGTCCTTGGAATGACTACAAAGCTTCTTTCCATAGCAGGAAGAGCTATAGCGCTTTCAACAACAGACATTGTCACAAAGCAGCTTCATACAAATCAAGATGTATAGATGTAGATTTAGATTCTTAATGAGCAGGCCAGATGTGACAATGGCAAGGAAAAACTCCCTGAGACCACATCAGGAATACATCCTGAGAGGAACCAGACGCAAAAGGGAACCTGTCCTATTCTGGGTGACACCCAATAGAAAAAATTCATTTTCTGCCAAAAATATTCTTTGACATTTCTACATGTGGAAATGTATTTATTTAGATTACTTTTCAACTTTACTTTGCCTGTCTACCTGCAAAGATCACAGTGGGCAAGGAACTGCGTTGTGTTAAATGGGGCAAGTTTTTTTTTAACCAGGTGATGAGACAGAGACTGATGTGGATGATGCTGATAATCAGAGTGATTACACATATCTCATTGAGAACTTATAATTCTTTATAAATTCCCCAGATCTCAATCTGATCGAGCATCTGTGGGATGTGCTGAACAAACAAGTCCGATCCATGGAGGCCTCACCTCACAACTTACAGGACTCAAAGGATCTGCTGCTAAGGTCTTGGTGCCAGATAACACAGCACACCTTCAGAAGTCTTGTGGAGTCTGTGCCTCGATGGGGCAGAGCTGTTTTGGTGGCACAAGTGGGACCTACACAATATTAGGCAGGTGTTTTTAATGTTATGGCTGATCAGTGTAAATACTAGGTTTATTTCAGTGCACTTGTTCTAGTATATTATTGTTTCTATAGTAACCAGTAACCACTTGTTCACAGAGATTTGTATGGCAGACAGCCCACATAATCTAAGGCTAATCATAAATGTATATATATATATATATATATATATATATATATATATATATATATATATATATATATATATATATATATATATATATATATATATATATATATATATATATATATAGGATATATATATAGTCTATAATTTTATATATGTAATATATATAACAGTGAGAGACAGAATAACAACAAAAAAATCCAGAAAAACGCATTTCAAAAAAGTTATAAATTGATTTGCATTTTAATGAGGGAAATAAGTATTTGAGCCCTTCGACTTAGTACTTGGTGGCAAAACCCTTGTTGGCAATCACAGATGTCAGATGTTTCTTGTAGTTGGCCACCAGGTTTGCACACATCTCAGGAGGGATTTTGTCCCACTCCTCTTTGCAGATCCTCTCCAAGTCATTAAGGTCATTTTCAATGCCCTGGCTGAGGGAAGGAGGTTCTCACCCAAGATTTGTCGGTACATGGCCCCGTCCATCGTCCCTTTGATGCGGTGCAGTTGTCCTATCCCCTTAGCAGAAAAACACCCCCAAAGCATATGTTCCCACCTCCATGTTTGACGGTGGGGGTGGTGTTATGACTTGGGGTCATAGGCAGCATTCCTCCTCCTCCAAAGTTGAGTTGATGTCAAAGAGATCTGACCACACCTGACCACAACACTTTCACCTGGTTCTGCTCTGAATCATTCAGGCAAACTTCAGACGGGCCTGTACATGTGCTTTCTTGAGCAGGGGACCTTGCGGGCGCTGCAGGATTTCAGTCCTTCACGGCGTAGTGTGTTACCAATTGTTTTCTTGGTGACTATGGTCCCAGCTGCCTTGAGATCATTAACAAGATCCTCCTGTGTAGTTCTGGGCTGATTCCTCACCGTTCTCATGATCATTGAAACTCCACGAGGTGAGAACTTGCATGGAGCCCCAGACCGAGGGAGACTGACAGTTTCTTCCATTTGCGAATAATCGCACCAACTGTTGTCACCTTCTCACCAAGCTGCTTGGCAATGGTCTTGTAGCCCATTCCAGCCTTGTGTAGGTCTACAATCTTGTCCCTGACATCCTTGGACAGCTCTTTGGTCTTGGCCATGGTGGAGAGTTTGGAATCTGATTGATTGATTGCTTCTGTGGACAGGTGTCTTTTTACAGGTAACAAACTGAGATTAGGAGCATTCCCTTTAAGAGAGTGCTCCTAATCTCAGCTCATTACCTGTGTAAAAGACACCTGGGAGCCAGAAATCTTGCTGATTGATAGGGGATCAAATACTTATTTCCCTCATTAAAATGCAAATCAATTTATAACTTTGTTGAAATGTGTTTTTCTGGATTTTTTTTGTTGTTATTCTGTCTCTCACTGTTAAAATACACCTACCATTAAAATTATAGACGGATCATTTCTTTGTCAGTGGGCAAACGTACAAAATCAGCAGGGGATCAAATACTTTTTTCCCCCCACTGTAATTGTATAGGATGTCTTTGTCTGCTGTAGCCTTAAGATTGACAGTTGAACATTGAAATGCCTGCATGTACAGTACTGTGCAAAAGTTTCAGGCACCCTTTTTTTTTTTTTAGTACATACTTTGTTATAGATTTTTTATTTTATTTTATGACTTCTACATTATCAAGTCAGTACAAAAACATTTTAGATTCTCAAACATTAGTTTTCTAGCACAAATTAAATGTTACAGAAAAATGTTTGTATGTCAATAAAGAAAGCAGCATATTACTTAAGACACCACTTTTCAGACAAAAAAAAAAACACCATGAAGGCTGCTGGGTTTTGCTGCAAAAATATGTTTTGTGATCAATTCTAATCTATAATAATCGATTTATATTCAGCTATAATCTATGTGTATTTAGCCTCGATTCATTTCAATGGTTGCCTTCGTCACATGGTTCCACCCCTGAGAGGTAGAGGACGGAGGAGCTTTTATATTGTAGCACCACCTGCAGGCGGAAGTGGAAGAGTCGACTGGATTCATGCTGCTGTGTTGAAGGCAAACAGAGGAACGGGGTCCGGGCGCTGCAGTGGCCGCCCAGCACTCTAACTGCCTTCAGCATTCATTCGATTTATAACATTTATAAAGCTACGATTTCGGTGTACTCGTCGATCGAGTAACTATTGAAACGGGTCAGTGTCGGCGCGATTATCAACATCAGCGCGCGCTTCGAAGCCGAGCGGTTCAGCTAATGTTTGTTGGTTAGCAACTGGTGAATGTAATATGAATTTCAGGCAACGCAGTCGGAGCTGCAGTGCCAATCAAGGCATCGGCGTGACGCTTTCGCTCGGCTATTACTAGCCAAACTGAACTGAAAACCTAATTCTCGGGCTGTCAGGAATCAACCCTCGGAGGAAGCAAACATTCTCCGCGTAGAATGATAACATTATCTAGCATCACGGATTTTTTCTCCGGGCATCGCGGATGTGAGCATCAGCTAGTCGGTTAAGACCAGGCGACATCATCAGCTAGCCTGTTAGCTACCTACTTAGCTGGCTGACTTACCCCTAAACTTTTTTTCTACAGGTTTGTTCTTCTTCTCGACTAACTACTCCTTGATCTGAAATTCAGATTGCCCATGCTCACATGATCCACCATCTACAACAGCTTCATATTCCTGTATTTCATCGGAACAGGGACGTACTGGATTTTTCTGGCCTAATTTGAAACCGAGTTTCAGTCTTTCAAGTTAGAAATAATTTGATTAATTGAACTAATTAAGCTCTTTTATTTGATTAGTTATCTATCAGGTAGATACCCAAAATACAGTATCGATTCCTTTTTAATTTGACGGTACTCCTGGGGGGGGGGAACATTAGCAGGCTTGCTAACTGGGTTGAACACTTGGTTAGCCTGCTGCAGTTATTTGTTACGGTTATTGGTTAGCTAACTAGTTAGCAAACGGCGAAGAGAAGAAAGAAGTCTGATATTCATCCTGATTTCAAACGGGGGGGAAAAAAAGGAACTTCGTGAAACAGGGCAAACCAACTAACTATGACTTGACTAGTCTCCGGATCTCCAGCCTTGCTGTGCAAGCTCGCTAGCGGACTAAAAGTTAGCTGATCTGGCAGTGGACTTCGGACAGAAAACAACACCGATGTCACTTTTGATTGAGTTTTTAGAGCCGTGAACTCGTAAACAACTCGAAGATTGAAATGACAACGCGGACTCCAATGCTGTCAGTCATCGAGCATTCATCTAACCAGGTAAGAATGTCATAACGTTGTTCTGACGGAGATTAAAAAAAAAAAAAGTTTACTTTGCTTACTTCCTGATCTGCTTTTCATGTCTAGCTAACGCAAAGTGGCTAGCATGTGAGTGACGAACTAGCACGTATCTATCTGCCTGACGAGTTGGCTGGCTTTTCAGGCTCTCTGTATAAATACTCGACGAGAATAGTCACTATTGACTAACTAAATAACAAATGATTCTAGTTATATTTACATTCATGAACACTGCAGGTGTATAAATGTCTTTAAAGTGTCTCCCAACGCTTACGAGCTACACAACGCAGTCTTACACGAGTTCAGCCTTTTTTATTGAGAGCTAGTTGAGTCCACGACTACACTTTTACTTTTACAGTTATAACAAGATTAATGAAATTTAATAGAAACACAATTTCTATCAATATAATGTCCCCAAAATGTAATATGTTTCTGAAGCCTGCTGAAGAGAGTATCACTTTCTGTGCTTGAGTCTGATTGTATACGACTGTACACACAGGGATAGCTAGTTAACACTTTAAATAGACCACTACACTTCACAACCTCACAGTCTGTTATAACAAGTTTAATAATCATTTATTTAACCTTTATTCGATCACCAAAGTCCCAAAAAGCCTGACTTTCCATTTGCAGCTTAACTATTTAATATTTAAGTGTGTTGAGTATGTGAGGGTATCACTTTCTGATGCTTGAGTTGGATCATGACTGTATCATAACACAGCGGTACTGACAAATTATCCACGGTGTTTTTGTGTAAAGTTGACTTGGTATTTTATTAAGCTTGGGTTTGTACAAAACCTGACTTTCTCTAGCACGGTTTTCACTTCCAAACCTGTACCTAGTGAAACAGCTTTTCTGCAATGTACAATGCAAGTTATGGTTACAAAAAAAAAAGAAGTTATTTTAATGTTTATACAGACAAAATGGCCCACATAAACATCTTGTTTTGGTGGATTTTTAAGACATTAGCATGATCCTGGCTAATGAGGTGGCTGTTTCATTTTTAGTCTGTCTCTTATGCCTGACTGCTGAAATACTTTACAACAATTGTAACCATTAATGAACAGAATCACAAATAATTCTAGATATATTCACACTTTTCAACTTTATATTCAGGCATTTTTAAGTGTGAAGACTTTAAAATGTCTCCTAACACTTAGCTAGCTCTTGGCGATATCAAGCTACTGTGTGGTGTGTCCTGAGTTCTTCATTCTGTCGAGAGCTAATTAACGCTTTTAGGTTTATTACTACACTTTCACAGCATGTTAAAAGGCGAACAATCATTTGTTCAACCTAAATTCTCTCAGCAAAGTCCCAAAAAGTCCATTTGCAGCCTAAGTCTTCAATATTTAAGTGCCTGAAGACATGAACGTGTCACTTTCTGTGCTTGAGTTTGGTTAGCTTTTAGATGACTGTATTTTCACAAATTAGACAGTGTGTGTAAAATTGACTTTAAACCATTAAATTAAACCAAGGCTTGAAAAAAAGTGTTAAATATGTTTAATAAGTCTTTCAGGATTTCCTATAGGATTGCTGGATAGTGTGATATTAAATCATTTCTATTCTATAACTGTACGTATAGTATAGCGTCAGACAGTGCTAATTGTGTTGAAGGCGACTCGAATGTATGTATGAACATCAGAGTCGTTTCTGTTTTGAGTTTTAACTTTATGTTCGTCATATCAAAGTAAAGTTTTCGACTGTTCAGCGACTGAGACTTGAGCGCAAACTGTTTATGGCAAGTGCAGTCTTTAGCCGTCTTTAGGAAGAACATCCATAGCCATATCTGAAAACATGACTTTATCTTGCGCTCTTTATCTTTAGTTTTTCACTTCTACATCTGCGCCCATTGAAACATCTTTTCTACAATGTACAATATAAGTTTGAATCTGTTTATTAAAATCAGAGTTACTTTGTCTTACAGATGACTAGATGAGTCTAAGTTTGGCCTGCTGACCCAAATATGAGCCATATGTCATTCTGGTGGATTTTTGTGACCTAACACTTTTGTTGTTTGGGATGTGGCGTAGTGTAATTAACATTTACTATGAATCGTAATACGTGAGGACGTGTTGGAATGAACAAGGAAGCAGACTGTATTTGAACAGGCTTGGTCTTAACCATGTAACCACCACCAAACCAATATGTACTTCTGCATTCCAATTATATCACTAAAAGTAACTTATTATATTTCATTTTCAAGCTTGAAACGTACAACAAAGCAAGGGCTTAAAAAAAGTTCGAATTATTTGCAGTCATGGTAGCGTTGAAGTGCTTGCTTTTTTTTTTTCATAAAGTAATATAAGTTATTACTGTATATAAACAGGAACATTCTGCTTTTGTAAACATCCAAAAAGTATAGAGGAAATACTCGTGTTGAGTTTGAGGCTGTTTTGCAACCTGAGGTTTTCACGTTGCCTGAAGCACAAACAGAGTTTCAGCCCATCTTGTTTTAAAACACAGCGACTGGACAGGTTTTGCGCTATACATTGAGTCAGTTTAAATCCACAGCTACGTTTGAGATTCCTTGGAAATCTCCACAAGTTGGAAAGGGAAATTCCCTACTTTGGAAGCCAGGCCAGCTGATTGGGCATGTAGCAACATTTCAGTGAGTTTCTCATTTATGTAGATAGACTGATGTTTACAGCCTCAGTCTGGCTGATTCTTGTCTGGTTCATGCTTTGTCAGCTTTCAGGATTCAAGTGTTGCAAAGATAACGTTAAAATTAAATAAATAAATAAATAAAATTCCAGTGTGTTTGCAGTTGTCCATTCACAGGATCGGTGCTCTTACAGTGAGCGCTGGATTTGTCGCATGGAATTTTAGCCAGAATGATGAAATTATAAGTGTGTTTTTGCCTGCTAGCTTTCCTACATTTTAAGCGATATCTTTTATACATTCTATGCTTCTGGTTTAGATTGCGATGTTTCTCCGTTCGATTTGTGATTGGGGAATTTTATAGGCTTCAGTTTTAGATTTAGGATTTTTTTTTAAATGATTAAATTGGTCATGATATGATTGGATTTTTCTGTTCTTAGGCATTAGATTGGTACTTTTTCTAGGCTTAGGTTTTATTTTGGGAATGTTCTCAATGTTTAAATTGGGAAATTTCTAGACCTAAGTTTTAGATCAGGAATCTTCTTGGCGTAAGTTTTAGATTGGAAATTTCCTGTTCTTAGGTGTTGGATTCGTATTTTTCTAGACTTGGGTTTTAGATTGTGAATTTCTAGGCTTTTAGGTTAAGAATTTTCTATGTTTAAGGTTTACATTGGGAATTTCCAGGCTCAAGGTTTACATTAGGGATTATCTAAGCTTGTGTTTTAGATTAAGAATGTTCTAGGCATAAATTTTAGATTGGGGATTTTTCTTTTTTTTTTCCTCCAGGAAAACGCAGTGGACTATCTGTGAAAGTCGTTTCAGTTTCATTTACTTTTTGTTGTTTATGACGTGCAGTTCCACGATATAATAGTACTGTACTAGTGAACTTATTTCTTGATTCGTAAAGTCACTGGGTGTGAAATTATTATGCTTCAACATGAAATTATTTGTACAAATTAAAAGAATGAAGAGTCCACATATAATTCATGCTTGATAACAATAATGTGTACATATTTCCTCATACCATTGTTTGGTATTTGCGTTTGTTTGGTTCTTCACAGACGTATTCTCAGCCTCTTCAGCCAGGACTAACATTTCCAGTTCCGCTGGGTGTGGACCAAGACGCAATGAAGCCTTGTGTGTATTGTGAAGTTTCGCAGTGACCTACAATGCCTGTTGTTTTGTTTAGGACTCGTCTTCCCTGAGGGATGTTCTGATGCCTTTTACCTTGCCGTGTAATAATGCAGCTGTGAATCAGCCTTTTGTTGTTGTCGTCTCTCCCCCCAATAAATAATTACCGAATTGCAAACGTCTCTAAATTCTAAGTAAGTAGTAGATTTTAAAGATAATGGATTTCCATCAACACACTAGATTTCAGTACTGATGATCTTACAGGCATCAACGTATCTTTTTTAAAATTTGCAGTGTTTTGTACTACAATGGCTTTCTTGTAATTTGCTTTCAAACACATGTCCATGTGCAGTGTTGAGTTAAGTTCAAAACTTTTGCACTGCAAATCGTCAAGAAAGCCGTTGGATCCGTCTGCTTGTTGACGTGATATTTTTGACCCCATGCTTTTCACAAAACCTCTCCGTAGCTGATAGTTTCTAGCCGTTTTTTGTTGCTTCGGCGAGGAGCACCGGAGCATAGATACTCTTTAACAGGTTAAGCTAAATAAAACGTCTTTTTGTATTATATATAATTGTCATGCCCTTCTTTTTAGTTGTGGTCGCATAAAAACAGACAGTTGAGTAAAGGTGCGTTTTAAAAAAAAAAAAAAAACCCTGAGCCTTGCGTCCTGCTCCTGAGGAACAGAAATGTGGTGTTTGGTGATGGGGACGAGGGGGAGGAGGCGAGGGGAGGGTTCAGCTGCTCTCTATTTGCGTTCTGGCTGCTACTGCCCTGCTCTGGAAATAGCCGCGGTGTGATATTAATACCCTAGTAATCGACAAGCTGGCTCACACATCTCTTTTATTTACCCCCGCTTGCTTATGCTACTGTACCCGTGTTTGTGCTTTCGATGATCTCAGCCTCTCTAGGCGCCTTGTTTTTTTTTTTTTTCCCTTACGCCCCTTCCAACATGCTCTTTACGGACCTTCTTAGTTTTCAAACAAGTACCAGACATCTGTGTTAGGTTTTGGCGATCTTAAAACCACTCGTCCGTGTCACGATTCAGGTCAGTTCCGATTTTTCTTGGTGACTAAGAAGACAAGCTGCATGCACTACGTGTGTTTTTTTTTTTTTTTTTTTTTTTTCCCCCTTCTTCAACCAAGTTGAGGGGGTGAGGCAGCGCCACAGTGACAAAGTTGTGTGTACCAGCCGAGTTGTTTGTGCCTGCGTGTGTGTAAAGTCATATGTCATTGAGAGCCGCTGAGGTGTGTTTGGAAAAAGCGGAGCATGAGACGAGAGGCGGCCGTAATGCTGAAGTGCTCATCCGGGGTGGGGGTAGGGGGGGTTTGCGAGGCCTGTTTTGAGCAGTGGATCGCTATGGCAACAGGAAAGTTCTAAGAGAGACGCTGAGAATTCATCGCTTTAGATCATAGCAACCCTGCCGTTCGTTTTTTTTTTTTTTCTTTTTTTTTTTCTACTTCTAATGGTTGTTTGTTCAGGACTGG